>CAOJBJ011729830.1:0-11611 GCA_948291685.1 Euphorbia celastroides | reverse complement strand
CAATAAAAGCCTAACTGTGACAACTCTAGCCACGGGACTAAAATTCTCATAATAGTCAATCCCCAAAGTTTGGTTGTACCCTTTGGCTACCAAACGTGCTTTGAACTTGTCAACAGCACCATCAGGGGTATATTTGATTCGAAATACCCATTTGGACTTAATAGTCCTTTTATTTGATGGCAAGGGAATCAGTTGCCATGTTTCATTTTCTTCCAGTGCCTGCAACTCTTTATGCATTGCTTCTATCCATCGAGGGTCTAACTTAGCTTCTGCATAGTCTTTTGGCTCCTTTGCAGAAATTGCATTGAGCAAAAAATGGACATTAGCAGCAGGAATTTTGAAAACAGAGGAATCCGCACTGTCAAGAGCTGCAAAAGCATGATTAGCAACATAATCTTTCCACCATACAGGTCTCTGTTGTGTTCGAAGAGATCTGCGTGGAGATATGATATCCGTAGCTGAAATTGTTGATGACACAAGTTTATCAGGTTGTTCAGTATACTGTTTCTCTTCTGGCAGAATGAAAGGAAAAATTGTTTCGTGAAAAACAACATCTCTTGATACTACAAAAACTTTCTTAGCAGCATCCCAAATCTTATAACCCTTCTGATCAGTCGCAGTTCCCATGTAAATCCCAGGAAATGCTCTGTTGTCAAACTTATCCTTAAAAGGCTTAACATTGGTATAGAAAACTCTACACCCAAAAATATGGAAATCATCATAGCAAGGATCCTTGTGATATAACAAATCATAAGGAGTATGCCAATTCAGGACTTTGGATGGAAGAACATTGAGGATTTTTGCAGCCTGAACTACTGTTTCTCCCCAAAAATCTGTGGGAACTTTAGACTGAAACAATAATGCCCTTGCTATGCTTAACAAGGATCTATGTCTTCTCTCTACAACACCATTTTGCTGTGGTGAATAAACACAGCTTCTTTGATGAGTTATGCCGTGGGATTGAAACAATAATCGACATTTTTTATTCAAGAATTCACTACCATTATCAGTCCTAATGCATTTAACTGAACTTGAAAACTGAACAGCAACCATTTTCAGAAACACATGAATTGCATTAACAGTTTGATCCTTGGATTTCAAAAGAAACAGCCATGTATATCTAGTAAAGTCATCAACAATTGTGAGAAAACATCTCCCACCTCCCTTACTTGGCATCTTATAAGGACCCCATAGATCCATATGAACCAACTGAAAAGAACAAGTACTAGCTATACCTTTTAGAGAAAAAGGCATTCTAGTCTGCTTAGCACATGGACAAACAGTGCAATTATTTACAGTATTTGTAAGTCTTATTGTACTGATATGTAGTAAAACATCCATTGACACATGCCCCAATTGCTGGTGCCAAAGATCTGGTGCAGAACTGCTTTCCTCTTGAGTTGAAAAACAGCTTTCAGTGATTTTGGAGTCAAAAGAACTTGCATCCAACCTGTAAATTCCATTTGACTGCCAGCCAATTGCTAAAATCTGTCTAGTAGCCTTGGCCTGTACATAACAGTAATCAGAGTTGAAAACTACAGCAATGTTGGCATTTCTGAGCAAAGAACTCACAGAAAGTAGATTGTACTTAAAGCCTGGGAGATATAACACATCATGTAGAATTATCTCATCTGTTAAATGCACTTCTCCTACACTTTTGACATACTGAAGAGAACCATCAGGTAACACTACAGTTTTCAGAGATTTTACAGATCTGACATTGTGTAGCATATCAATACATGATGTCATATGAGAAGACGCACCAGTATCAACAATCCAATCCCTTTCACTTCTTGTACTGCTTGTAAGAAAACAGTAAGATAAAGAATACATACCAGAACTACTGGTTCCAGGTGTAAAACCTGCAGTCCCTGCGAAAGCTGAAAACTCCGCTTCATCAAGAGGTGTATTAGCAATAGCTTTACCTTTGTTTCGATAGTTTCCTCTGTCTGTGCCAGATCTCCTTGCTTGATGCGAAGATTGTTTCACAGATCGAGCATCCTCTTCAGAGACATCAGAATCGGACTCTGTTACTGCATTATTAGCCTGAATGCTCCTCTTCTTCTTGAGCTCGTAGTACCAATCTGGATATCCAATAAGCTTAAAACAAGTGCTTTTGGAATGATAAGGATTATCGCAGTTAGAACAAGGCCTCGCATCATCATCTGCATTTCTTCGCACCTTCCTGGACTTCAGATCTGGACCAGAAAACCTTCTTCCATTCTGAGATCAAGAATAATTCGCTATTTCAACATCATTGTCGATGTACACCTTATGTTGCTTCTCAACTCGAACAATCATAGCATATGCTCTGTTAATGGAAGGAAGAGGCTCCATTAACAAGATCTGGTTAATGACATGCTGATAGATCTCATTTAGTCCCATGAGAACTGAAGCATCTTATCCTCATCTCTGTATGCTACAATCAGGTTATTAGCATTACACTGACAATCGCAGTGACAGATTGGATCTGGCCTCATCTGAGAAAATTCGCTCCAGCCTTTCTTCAGTTTGTTGTAATATTGCATAACTGTCATCTCTCCCTGTGTCAACACATTGATCTTCCTTTTGAGTTGATAAAGAAGAGGACCATTAGATTGGCCAAAACGTTGCTCCAGTTCCTTCCACAATTCTCTTGCCGATTCCGCATAGAGAAAATCTTCACTCAATTCTGCACTCATTGAGTTCAGAATCCATGAGGAAACGAGACAATCTCCTTTCTCCCAACGCTTGTACTCAATTGATCCAGTATCCTCTGGCTTCAACGTATCGCAAGTAATAAACTCCAACTTCTCCTTTGCGGTGAGTGCGCGTTTGATTGCTTTACTCCATGGAAGGAAATTTTCTCCAATAAGAACAGAATTAACAAGCGTAATACCTGGATTTTCAGTATGACGCTGCGATTCTGTAGTATCCTCCATCTGCTGTCCGCGATCTTCAGTTGTTGAATTGTGATCTGTCTCCTGTTGATTCTGTTGTGCTTGAAAACGAAAGCGATTATTATTGCGCTTTGCCATTATCAGAGAGTAGAAAGCTCTGATACCATGTAACAATGGAGAAAAATGATCTCATTCAACTCAACGAAAGCGGTGTACAATCGGTGCTATTTATGCAACAAAGAAAAGGGAAAAATTACAGTTGTAATTCTCTCTAGAAATAAAAATTCTAACATTTGTCTAACTAACTCTCCACTCATTGCCAGCTAAGCAGCTCGCATTTCTTCCGAGTAACTACCAAGTTTAACAAAATGGAATATATTTTTTATTTTGAAATATAATTATTAAAGAAACGTATTAGTCAGATAGTAAATGCAGTCAAATTTTACATCATATACTTAAAGCATTACCGTTTAAACTCCCAAATGAATATGAACCTACCTATGCAATTACGGGATAGAAAAGGAAACGTAAATTTACAGCAGGGACAAAATGTAGGTAAAATAATTTCCACTAGGATGAAAAAAGATTTTTTTTCTCATAATTTTTATAGCATTTCCCAAACTAGAAAAACTGCGTGCATAAATAACATGTGCTTATTCTGCAGGTCTCATCCTTCTATTAGTGGCTTCTTTAAAAACTCAACCTTTAGAAGAAAAGGAATTTCCAATAACACCCTAGTTGGTACTACCATTACTATCAGTGCTATGTTTTGCCATTTTATAAAGTAGTTGAATTCTTAGGTCCACATTGTATCAAAAACTAAAGATATATATTGGTGAGAAAAGGATGTATATATACAATTCTCACCACTTCTTTTCCAGATGCCTAGGAAGTATTTGGAATCTACAGAATACATCAATCCCAACAATTCTCTTTTCCACAAATGTTAAAACACACATAGATCAGATTCAAAAGAATTCCAAGTTTATTGCGTCACATGAGTGCCATTGACTCATGACTTTGGATTTTTGTCGGTTCTTTCACTGGAGTGGAACCATACTCAACCCACTTTCATTTCCAAACAAAACTCATTAAATCCACCAATTCAAGTCCTGATTTGACTATTCTGCTACAAACCAATTTTGGAACCGAACACACTCAATACGTCATACAAAAACAAACCATTTTAGTCCAGGTATTACTTATCTTTTCCATACACCACCCGCCTAACATTTTCTTCGAACACACACAAACTACTGATTTGCTCATACACAGAATCTAACCAGATCAACAGCAGAACATAGCTAACACTTTAACAGCAATGAAATTGAAAATCAATGGCCCTACACGATTACTACACTGTTGCAGGGGTGGAGGCCGAATTGGGTTCTATTTTCCTCAGCTGGATTCCCTGCTTATGAGATTCATCATGCTCATCATGGTAAATGTAAGCGAACCCACCGTGATCCATCGCGGCCATTTCATCCTCTGCTGAGATCCGTAAGCGCTTCAGCTTGTACAGAATATAAAACAACGGGCCCATGGTAGCACTGACCCACCCGGTTATCACTATAATCTGAATCACATTGGCAGCCAACAGCCTTCCGTCACCGCCCACGAACAACCCGTACGGCCTGCCCGCTCTGTATACCTGACCCACGTACTTCTCACGCACCGTGAAAAGAACGCCCCATGTGCCGCAGCTGACGTGAAGCTGAGCTGCCTCCAGTGGATCATCGTACTTGAATTTCTCCGCCAATTGGTTGCACCCGATTAGCACTAAAGCTGCCACGAATCCACATATTATGGAAGCCCACGGGTCCACCACGGAGCAACACGATGTGATAGCGATTGTTAGTTTCTATATTATGATGAAGAAAAACAAATTGAGAATTATTTATTACATTTATTACTTACGATTTTATGCAAATTTTGGATCGATCAAGATTAGTATATTATCTTGATACTTATGTCATGATATGGCAGATTTGATTTGATAAGATATGGAAGATATTATATTATCTTGTTAACCATATTTGAAGAAGATTTGTTTGAGATTTGTTTCTATGATTATGCTGTATTGATTGACAATATTTTGATCGAGATTCACATTATATTTATAGCAAATTGGTTGTTTAAATTAGTCAAAATTGCAGCAACAAATATCATTCAATCAAGACTAATTGATTTGAAGATCAAATCCCAAATGGTTAGAAGATTGCATCAAACGGTTAAAAGATTTTCAACAGCTAAATTGAGAAGATGCTAGCCTATATATCCTTGAAGAGAGCTGCTGAAATTCACAAGACATAACAGAGAACTAACACAGAGAAATACAGCAAAAACAGAGTCGGACTTGGGTCTTTCAACGAAAACAAGCAAACTCATTAGATATTTAAATTTTATTGGGTTTGGGTTAGATTGGGCTCATGTCAATTTATATTTGTCCAAGCCAAAAACATCGGATCTCAAAGGATCAACTATACTGCAATCTTTTAAAAAATCTCTCATGAAGTACAAATTGTGCCACGATGGATAACAAAACATCGCTCAACGGTGAACAATTTTACTTGATATATTGTGGATTTCAGTCAATAAAAAGGTGAAGAGCCGCTATTAAATTTTTTTAAGAGAAAAAGAAAAAAAAATAGGCTACACCATAAACAAATTGGTAAAACGCTGCGCATAAATGATTATAAGTGATTTTGCCGTCCAGTTGATTTTTTTACAAAAATAAAAAAATCCTTTTCACTATTTTGCCA
Organism: Euphorbia celastroides; assembly: GCA_948291685.1. NCBI lineage: Eukaryota > Viridiplantae > Streptophyta > Magnoliopsida > Malpighiales > Euphorbiaceae > Euphorbia > Euphorbia celastroides. Next base: position 5,970 of record CAOJBJ011729830.1, on the reverse strand, counting down.
ATAAATTAAACTACAAATAATGAACAAGGCATTAGTTAATTATAGACAAGTGAAAATGGTTATAAAGGTAAACTTTGGACTTGGAGTATGAAGAAAAACAATACCCAGGAAATAGATTTTGAAGCAAAATTTAGGATATCATGCTTGTATTTGGTATTCTTGAAAATTGGTATCGTGCTCGGCGTGAGCCAAACAGAGTAGTATCCCGTTGAATTCTGATTTCCCCTCGACCAATTTAACTGTCGTTTTTTTCTCACCTAATCTCACGATTCACATGATAAATGCCCTTAACCCAGTAATACGATCAAACCCAGCAAAGAAATTTACTCCTTTCATAGAAACATGCGTTTCTCTTCTGAAGAATATCATCAACCAAGGTTCAATTGCAGAAGGGACTGCTCTTCATGGCCATTTTATCAAATTAGGTCTTTCATCAGAGAGGTACATAGCAATCAAACTCTTGAGAATGTACCTAAATTCTCGAAAATCACATGAAGCCAATGAGATTGTGAAAGAGTTCAACGGGTTTTATATCGTCGCACACAATTGTTTGATATCTGCTAATGTGCAATGGGGAAATCTCGAAGAAGCACGCCAGCTGTTCGACGAAATGCCTGAGAGAAATGGGGTTTCTTGGACGGCCTTGATTTCGGGTTTTATAAAATATGGAAGGTTAAAGGAATCAATGTGGTATTTTGAAAGAAACCCATTTCAGAATGTGGTGTCTTGGACTGCAGCCATTAGTGGTCATGTTCGAAATGGGTTCAGTTTCGAAGCTTTGAAGCTCTTCCTGAAACTTCTTGAATCAGGGGTGAAGCCAAACAGTGTTACTTTTACCTCTGTGGTTAGAGCATGTAGTGATTTGCGTGATTTAGGATTGGGATTTTGTGTTTTGGGTTTGATTGTCAAAACTGGATTCGTACATAATTTAGCAGTATCTAATTCTTTGATTACCCTATGGTTAAGGTTAGGCAAAACTGACTTAGCTAGGGGAATATTTGATGGGATGGATGAAAGAGACGTTGTATCTTGGACAGCAATTCTAGATGTATATACAGAGATGGGTAATTTGGTAGAAGCGAGACGAATCTTTGAAGAAATGCCAGAAAGAAATGCGGTCTCTTGGAGTTCAATGATTGCAAGGTACAGTCAAAGTGGTTATCCAGAAGAGTCATGGAAACTCTTTTTTCGAATGCTTCGAGAAGGTTTTAAGCCGGCTACTTCTTGTTTCTCGAGTATTATCAGTGCATTGGCTACCCTTGAGGCCTTACGAGCAGGGAAAATCATCCATGGATGTGTTACAAAGATCGGGATTGACAATGATGTTTATATTAGTAGTTCTCTGATTGATTTGTACTGTAAATGTAGAGAAACAAAGGAAGCACGCCTAGTATTTGATTTAGTTGCAGAGAAAAACGTTGTTTCGTGGAATACTATGATTGGAGGGTACAGTCTGAATGGCGAAATCGAAGAAGCTAAGCATTTTTTTGATGTTATGACACTCCGAAATAGTGTCACTTGGAGCACTATAATTGCCGGTTATTTAGATTGTAAGCAATTTGATAAGGTCTTTGAGATGTTCAATGAAATGCTTTTGCTAGGAGAAATTCCAAACACATCAACGTTCTCTAGCATGCTTTGTGCTTGTGCAAGCACAGCTTCATTGGGGAAGGGCAAAGGCTTACATGGGAAAATTATCAAACTCGGGATTCAGTATGATGTTTTTATAGGCACTGCTCTTGCAGACATGTATGCAAAGTCCGGGGATATTGAGTACTCTAGAAAAGTTTTCAATAGAATGCCAGAGAAGAATGAAGTTTCATGGACTGTAATGATTCAAGGGCTTGCAGAATGCGGTTTTCCTCTGGAATCTCTTGAATGTTTCGAGGAAATGGTGAGAAATTCATCTGTTGCTTGTAATGAGATCATGTTTTTGTCGGTTTTGTTTGCCTGTTCTCACTGTGGATTGATCGATAAAGGGCTCAAGTATTTTAACTCAATGGAGGCAGTATATGGAGTAAAGCCGAAGGGGAGACACTACACTTGCATTGTTGATATGCTCTCTCGGGCAGGGCTCTTATATGAAGCTGAAGAGTTTATCAATTCTATGCCATTTGAACCCGAAACTAATGCTTGGTTAGCTTTGTTGAGTGGGTGTAAGACTTTTAAGAACGAACAGTTGGGGGCGAAAACAGCAAAGAAGCTTATGGAAATGGCAGAGCAAAACTCAGCAGGATATGTTCTGTTGTCGAATTTATATGCTTCAGCTGGAAAATGGGTTGATGTAATGAAAGTGAGGAAATTAATGAACAAAAAGGGATTGAAGAAGAACGGTGGTTGCAGTTGGATTGAAGTTAAAGATCATGTCCATTTGTTTTATTCGGATGATGGAAATCACGAGCATTTGACGAAGATTCATGATGTTTTAGAACTCTTGAGGTATGAAATGCTACTTACTTGACTTCCAACTGTTTATTTTTTAAGATAGTGTTATTCTGCAGTACTGAAATTTAAGACAACATTTGAATCAAATATCAATGAAAATACTCATTCTATTCAATTACCAAGCTCATTTCTCTCAAGTTATCTTTCCATTTCGTTACATTGTACCAAAAGAGTCAGTGGAGTTCTGACCTAGTTTTGTATACGTTCTGTTCTTGGTACAAAAACTCTTTACAGATCAATAAAAAAGACTGTTTTCTCATGTAAAAGCTCTTCTATCGAGTTTACTAATGTCAGTCTTATGTGTCATTCACGAGCGATTTCCAGCACATTTTCATGGACTGAACTTCAGTAGTCTTTGACTCGACAAGTAGTTTCTTGTACTCAGACTGAACTTCAGTTAGCTCACTCCTAAGCTTTTCCGCCTGCAAAAAAATTTGAATCATCATGATGAACTAAAAACCAACGAATATTAAAAGATATTATTCACATTCTCATAGTTTCACTGAATATTTAGATTTGCATATACATATGTGGGTTATGTGACAGCTATACCCTCTTAAATTTATAACTGAAGCTGAGTCTAACCAAGCAAGTCCCAACAGTTCTGGAGTTGACCATGCCTCCAACCTATGTTACTCGGAGTCACGGATTTCGCCGGAGAACCGGTGTCCGGTACGGCTGGTACGGATACCGGTGCTGGAGCCGTGTCCGATCCGCCAGAATGAGCATAGGTACGGCAGACTAGGAGAACAGCAGAAGAAAAAATCGTTCATTGACAGTGAAATGAAGAAGACAAAGTTATTGGGCTAGGGTTGATATTGGGCTTTTCATATTAGGCTTAAAACAGCACTTTTTACAGCAGTAAAGTTGACTTGTTCAGTCTTTAGAAAAATCAACCGTCAGTTATTTTTTTTCGTCAATCCTTTTTATCACCTCTACTACTACAGTCAGAGTTTATCCTTATTCATATGTGTACCCACAAGCTACAGTTAATTAAACAAAAATTTCAGGTAATGAACACAATAATAAATAAACATTTAAAACTTTTCAATTCTTCCACTGTTATCAACTCTAAATAACATTCCGGTGAATTTTAGTTTTAATTTTTACATATCCCCGTACCCGTACTCAATATTAGGACGGTGTCCCCGTATCCTAAAATTTTGAGAATTGCGTACCGGACACTCGGATCCGCACCCGTATCCGATACCCGTACCCGTGTCCAAGTAACATAGCCTCCAACAAAGCAGAACCAGACTCAAAAACCTCGTTTTCTGACCTTGTTTGGAAAAACTAAAACTTAAGTGACATCAAAATCTATTTTTATTTTTGATCCAAAAACTTAAAACAGTGTCGTAGTTTTATAGCATGGAGCCATGAATCATAGAGCTAAGTACCTTGAAGCAAAAACTTTCGACGCTCTTCTCCAATTCTAGTATCCTGGAATTACAGGAATCCCCAAATATTTAGAACAAGATGATTTAGGAGTCAAGGAAGAAAGTTAGATTACATTTATGCCAATAATACACTAATTGTAAACATCAGATAGAAAGGATGGTTATAACAACAAAGTATAGTTATAGTAACCCACCGCTCGCGGAATTTCTTGTTCTGTTGCAATAGAGATGCCAATTTGGCACATTCTGACTGGTCCTTACTCCTGAAGTTAGGCTGCCAACAGAAAATTGCATGAAACAGCATAGAAGTTAGTTTAGTTGTATAACATCAAAGGCGAGCTGAGTTTGAAGCTTTAAATTGCATCCCATGCATACAGTTTAGTTATCTGTGACCAAATAAAAAATGCTACATATCATTATTTTGGATATGGACACTAACTTCCGACAAAACATGAAATTGAGAATATCCATATCGCTCTGAATTCATCATTTTTCTTATAAAAAGATATTAATAATTTTCTTTAACAGAAATGCATCAGATGCGTAGAGCTACTTCGAGCCATACACCATAGCAATTGCAAGAAGAAAACAGTTTTCAGCAATTGATACTAGTTTCAGAATTTGTCAGCAAACCTGTTCTTCCCTAACATTGCGAACAGAACATTCTTGATTCACTGGAGGAACAATTTGTTGTTGCCTCTTGTTCCTTCCCGTTCCTATCATATATATCAACAAGGTGCTCAGCCTCTCTCAACTAAATTCCATTGTACCAGTTAGTTAGCATGACTAAGCAGGTTAAGAAAAATTTACAACCCAGTAACTTCGATTGATAAGTAACAAGCCGTACTCTAAATCTAATTTGGTTTCTTTCAGCACATTCTCTTGGTCTTAGAGTTACATTTTAACTAGCAGCAACTAAAAATCTAACAACTCAGCAAAGACCGCACCTGAACTCTCAAACCCAACAGAAGTATGCTGTTTTGAAGAAACCTGAGCTGTTGGATGCATCTCATGAGCACTTGGTGCAATGGGAGATGAAAATTTCGCTTTATGATTCGCGTTATAACCAATAAACTCACAATGTGTATGCCTGCAACAATTGCCAATGTGCATAATCATGATCAAATATGGAGATTTGTAAAGTTTTATTTCTTTATCTCCAAATAAAAGGAAATGTACATGACACCAGAACCAAAGAATAAAAAATGAACTAAAAGCTGTTCAAAAGACTTCCATAGATGAGCAGTCGCAACGCTGACTAAGAAGTCTACATAAACTTAGTCTGAAGCCATCTATCTAGAGCCAAGACTTAGCATCCCATATGCAATTCACTATTTGCTTACTTGTAACAGAAGTATACTTCATGGGTAATGAACTTTGGTCGTCAAATCAATTTGGTTTTAGTACTGTACTTACTGTCCAACACAAGAGTTTCAATCAACCACAGCAAGAAATTGCAAAGTTTCTCACCAGTATTCCAGGGCCATTAGCTTCAAGCGAACCTCAAGTTTTTGGAAAAGGGAGGTTTTCTCAAAATCTTGTTTATTGTGAGTAGGTTGAATGTAATTTGCTTCCAGGACACCTGAAAATGTATTATCATAAAAAAAAGAACAAGGAAATAATAATTTTAGATTCTGTAGGCAGTTCTCACCAACAACTCCCCTACCGATGCTGTTGGCCACATTCCTAAGCACTCGCCAATATGGCTGTCCAAGTAAAACAAATCATCAATATAGTTGCATAAAAAGTTTTCCACAAGTAGCAATTCCAAGCAGCACACAAAAGCCCCAAACTCTGCCATTAGATGCTCATTCATTTACTAGTGTAAGTTACAGGTTTCCATATTGAGACACTTTTGGTCGGAGCTTGGTCAATGGTCACAGTTAAAATAAGCCTCAGTTCAAACCCATATATTTGACTCAATCATGCGATAATTACATCAAGGTAGCAATTAATTTCCTGGATAATGCATGTGATATTCATTTAATATACCAGTATAAGGCGCCTTCTATGATAGATACTGAAGCCGTGGACATTTATATCTGGAGCTTCTTTCAGAAATCCTATAGTGGTAATAACCTGAATGACAAAACCATCAGGTCCAGACAACCAGTAAATTTTTCCAATC
>CAOJBJ011728908.1:0-10991 GCA_948291685.1 Euphorbia celastroides | reverse complement strand
CTTCGATGAGTCTCCCATTGACCGTTGATATCATTTTATACAACTTCCTTCCGTTCGATGAGTCAACCTTAGACTGTTGAGTTAATTATGAACAACTTCCTTCTCTTCGATGACTCTCTCATTGGCCATTGAGTTCATTCTTAACAACTTCCTTGCCTTCAATGAGTCTCTCGGAGATCGTCGAGTTCATTTCTGAACAACTTCCTTCTATTCTATGAGTCCCCCATTGTCCGTTGAGTTCATTTTATACATCTTACTTCCCTTCGATGAGTCTTCATAGACCATTAAGTTCATTCTGAACAACTCCCTTCCATTCGATGAGCTTCCCAAAGATCGTTGAGTTCATTCTAAACATCTTCTTTTACTTCGTTGAGTCTCCCATAGATTGTTTAGTTCATCCTGAACAACTTCCTTCTTTTCAATGAGTCTCCCATTGACCATTGAGATCATTTTATACAACTACCTTCCCTTAGATGAGTCAACCATAGATTGTTGAGTTAATTATGAACAACTTCTTTCTCTGCGATGAGTCTCTTATTGGCCATTGAGTTCATATTGAAAAACTTCCTTCCCTTCAATGAGTCTCCCGTAGACCGTTGAGTTCATTTCTGAACAGCTTCCTTCTCTTCGATGAGTTTCGCATTGTCCGTTGAGTTAATTCTGTACAACTTCCTTCCCTTCGATGTGTCTCCATAGATCTTTTTATTCATTCTGAACAACTTCCTTCCCTTCGATGAGTTTCCCAAAGACCGTTGAGTTCATTCTGAACAAGTTCTTTTACTTCGATGAGTCTCTATAGACCGTTGAGTTCATCTTGAACAACTTCCTTCTCTTCGATGAGTCTCTCATTGACCGTTGAGATCATTTTATACAACTTCCTTCCGTTCGATGAGTCAACCATAGCCTGTTGAGTTAATTATGAACAACTTCCTTCTCTTCGATGACTCTCTCATTGGCCATTAAGTTTATTCTGAACAACTTCCTTCCCTTCAATGAGTCTCTCGTAGACCATAGAGTTCATTTCTGACCAACTTCCTTTTCTTCGATAAGTCTTCCATTGTCCGCTGAGTTCATTCTGTACAACTTTCTTCCCTTCGCTGAGTCTCCATAGACCATTGAGTTCATTCTAAACAACTTCTTTGAGTTAATTATGAACAACGTCCTTCTCTTCAATGAGTCTATCATTGGCCATTGAGTTCATTCTGAACAACTTCCTTCCCTTCAATGAGTCTCCCCTAGACCGTCAAGTTCATTTCTGAACAACTTCCTTCTCTTTGATGAGTCTCCCATTGTCCGTTGAGTTCATTTTGTACAACTTCCTCCCCTTCAATGAGTCTCCATACACCATTGAGTTCATTTTGAACAACTTCCTTCCCTTCGATGAGTTTCCCATACACCGTTGAGTTCATTTTGAACAACTTCTTTTACTTCGATGAGTCTCCCATAGACCGTTAAGTTTATATTGAACAACTTCCTTCCCTTCGATGAGTCTTCTATAGACAGTTGAGTTCATTCTGCACAAATTCACTACTTTCAATAAGTTTCCTACCAACTATTGACAGCCATATCAAGAAGCCAGACTGTGAGCATCAGATTTATATCTAGGTTCGATGATGAACCAATACTTGATATTGAACTACCATGAATCTTGTTTTGTTTGATTGTAAGATTATAAAGCAAGGTTGAAGCTCAAAATGCACGGATTGCCAAAAAGTCACGAACCGAACTATCTTGGGAAAGAGAAAGTCACCCGAATCCAACCAATCTCATATAAACTCTCAAATATTTCACATTTCATCCCTTTATAACCCTTAGGTTTATTTTCGATACCTCAAATCCCAAAAAGGGCCAAATTATGAAAACTGCTGTAAAACCTTGAACCAAACAACCCTGTGAGAGAGAAAATCACCCAAACTCATCCAACATCATTTTTCATTTCCAAATACCCAAATTTATCTCCTTTCAATGTTTCATGACCATTTGAATTGATTCGAAGTCATTCGGGTGCCAAAAAAGCCCAAAATTCCGGAATTGCTGAATCTTGAGGGCCCCGAAAGCCTGAGTTATTTCTCATCAATACCAACTTCAAATTTCACATCCAAACCACCAAACACACTCTATTACATCCCAATTTTTCATTCAATACTGATTTGGATCAATTCGAGCTCAAAACGGACGTCGGGAGCCCCCCGAACAGCCCTCGAAGGAGTTGTTAGAGCTAGTGGGTGACCAGCTAGTCATGACAATCATGACTAGCACATGGTAGTCGTGACCACTATGACTACCTCCTCTATTTGGCTTGATTTTCAAGCCACCGACTTACCTTCTTCCTATTTAGTTTATGGCTCAGTTTGCTGCGAACCCTAAGGGCTCCCCTAACCTATAAATACCCCCCTAAATCTTAGAAACAAGAGAGAACTCTTTAGCGCAGGAAAAACCCTAACTCTCTTCTCTCTCTTCCCACATTACAACCCTAATTTCTGCTCACCTTCTCAAAAACATAGCAGCCATTATTTTCGATTCTAACCACCCAAATCACCTCTAATGCTTCAAAATACATCCCTACTTTCAAACCCTAGTCTTTATTCTCGTGTTCCACCATTCTCACCACCCAAAAGAGCCCCAAAAACATTAAAGTCACTTCTTTCACAATCAGAGAGCGTTCTCATAGGCTTCTACACTTGGGGCCTACCGAGTTGGGATCAAGAATCCCCATTCCCCTCAAAATGAGTTTCAAACCGAATCTCTCATTCAGGACTCGAAAAACCACTTTTCCAGGTTCTTCCTTACACTTGTGATCTACTCTCTCTAGAAACAAGCCTAGCTTGGGACTAGAGATCTCTTTGGACGAAAACTCTCAATATCAGAGGAATCTTGGATGTTCGTTTCATGGCTTGGAGCGGCTCGTGCGTTTTTGAGTTCAACCCGACTTTCTACCCTTCATCAACGAATTAGCTTTGGATCGAGATTGGTATCCTGAGACTCCAAATTCTATGAAATCCCATGCCATAACATGTTTCTTGATATATTGATTTGATTTTGATTTGATTTGATGATTTTTTGTTGTTGTAAAATTAACTTTGCATGTTAAATCACGTAAATTAACCAAAGTTCCAATGTTGCAAGTGAGTATTTTGTGTCAAAGTTTTCCATGTATTTTTAACTTGAGTTCCGTTCTAGTCTTCATGAGTCTTGATAACATGTATGTTAATCTTTTCAAAACATCTTTCGGATCTTAATTTGGTTTTGTATATCTCATGTTATGGTTTTGTAAATTTTGCAATTTTCAAGTTTCATGGGTTTCGGGTCATAATGTGTTTTTGTAAATCTGGGTAAAATAATTCTTTAATTGTTAAGTTTGACTTTACTACTGGAAAATACATATAAATACCTTCGATTTAATATAAGATTCTCCCAGTTTGGTTAAGAAACGAGAAAGTTCTAATTGAATTGAATTTTCCGAAAAAATTGTTAACTTGGTGATTTTCTTGTAAAAGTTGATCATTTTTATACTATTCATGAAAGGTTTTTATGGCATGTTTTAAATTTAATTTGTAACTTGACATATGAGATTTTTCAATGGTTCAAACGGTTTTCAATTTGGTTAAGTGTGCATGATTTTGTAAAGTCCCAAAGTTGATTTGAAGTAACATAACTTTTTTTTAAATCAGGAATTTTAGTGTCGGATCCGAAAGTTTGAATTTTTAAAGCTAACCTAAGACACTTCTTAACTTGTAACTTTAACATGATTTTTTAATATTACATTGAAAGTTTTAAATGTCACAAACGGCTCGTGTTTTCGTTTAGTATATAGGAAGTTATGAGGTCTCGAATATGCCTATTTAGCTCACTTGCAATATTGGAAGTTTGGTTGTAAATAATTCCCAATTTGTTTGAATTCCTAATTTGTAAAAACAATCTCTTTAATCTTTTCTAATATGTAAATAAATCATCTTCCCAATCTAATAACTTTCCCTTTTAGGATTAGAATTAAAATTGCATTAAATTTGAAGTTATATAATGCTTTTATTCCACTTATAGAAGTGGAATAGAACTAATTTAGAAGTATGCTAATTAGAAAATCTTGACTTGATTTGGAACCTTGACTTGTAATCATGTTGTGATATTATGACTTGTATTCAGTGACCGAATTTAACTTAAAAATATTGCATAGTTCTAAAATAATTTCTAACTGATAATTGCGGTTCGAATGTTCTTGCGAGTGTTTAACTAATTCTCTTAACGAATTCTTTCTTGCTCTTTTAGCTTTCGAAAATTAGTAACTTTTTTAGTTTTCCAAGTCCTCTATTTATCGGTTGGGCAATAAATGCGACCGTTGGAGGAGAATCAATCTTAATCGTTGAACAAGTTAATCTTGGTACACCCGGACCATTGATTCGACTATTAGACACAATAAATGTCCATTGTAGCTTTGGGATCCTTGCACCAATAGAGAATCATCGTATTTCAGACCAAATCTCTGTCTGAAACTGATTTTTGCAGCTTTGACTTTGGCAGTGTACTCCCAAGCGCTCGTTCATTAGTTGTTCTACAAAAGCCACACACTTTATTTCTCCATCAGTCTATCATTTTTGTCTTCTAGTGTATCTCTCTTCATTTAATGAACCTAACCGAACCTGAATACCAAGCCGAACCGAATCAAATCGGATTGGACCTAACTATATTAGGTTCGATATTTGGTTCTCATATATTGTTAATTTGTTTTTCGGTTCGGTTCTTGGTTCAAAGGATAAAAAAACCTAATATATCGAGAACCGAACCTAATTAGGTTACTTATAAGTAGGTCATAACAAAACTCATATTCTTATTCATTATTCTCTTATAACCATGCTACCACCCCATTAATCTAACAAAACTTCAAGATGAGCTATTATTTAAAATACTTTTTCTCGTGTATTGGGATGTCAAAGTGTAAAAAAAGAAGTAACTATTAAGCGTAATGATAATTATCTAGGAAAAATTGTGAAGAATATATATTTTGATTTTTTAGTAAATCAAATTGGACCGAACCTAAATATTTTGGTTCGGTCCAGATTGAACCTAAATTATTTAGGTTAGGTATTAGATTCTTTTATATTTGCTATTTAGGTTTTTCAGTTCGGTTCTTGGATCAGACCTACATTTGCTCTCCCCTAGTCTTATTTCTTTAAACTTTGGATTTTGTTTACTTCAAACTTTATGGAGTGGATTCGGTATTGGTTCGGGTGAGCCATCTCCAACAGTGACAATATCGCTGCAATTCATATTGCCAATAACACTGTCTTTCATGAGTAAACCAAGCATCTCGAGATACATTATCACTTCATTAGATCAAAAATTCAAGACAACATCATTCACCTTATGGTTGTTAATACTAAAGATTAATTGGCAGATTCCTTTACAAAATTTCTGCATTCTCCATCATTCCACCAACATTTGCAGAAACTGGGATTGATAGAAGCTCATCATGTTGGTCTTGAGGGGGATGATAATGCATAAGTTCTGTTATATGACTTAAAACAAAATTAATTATATTAGTTAGGACAATTACATTGGGACCATCCTGAAATTGTTCCAATTTGTCCATCTCTCCCTGAACTTTCAAGTATGCTTCTTGCCCCCTTGAACTGAACCTATAAACCCCTCTCTGCTGCGTGTCACTGATTTGGTACTAGTTTGAAAAGTCAAGTGAGTGACCCACATACCCGTTTGTAGAATCCATTTTCCTATCCATAAACCCATTTACCCATCTTGAAAACCCCCTTTTTTTATTCGAAAGGCCCTTCCCTACCTCGTCGTTCTTCTCCTTTGCTGCAACTCGGCGGTCCCTCCTCCTTTCCCTCCATGCCAGCTACATCTCTCTCTTCCCGACAACTCTCCATCCTCTTGGCGTTGCCTCAGAGCTACACGAATCGCCAAACGACAGTCTTCGATTTTCAGGTATCTTTTCTTTCAGATCTGTGTTGCTTCTACTGTTCTTCCTCAGATCTAATTTGTTATTTCCTTTGTCTCGATGATCAACGAAGTAGTACTAATTTAGGGTTTCATCATTCTGTTTTCTTTGTTTCATTACTCAATCGAGTGATTTGTGACTAGCATTTCAGATTACACCCGAACTGGAACGACATTGCTCTTCCATAGAATTGAGATGAACAGCGCGCCGTCGACGGGTGATTGCGAAGAGGAATCGGCGGTTTCCTCATGGAACAGCACCCTATCAAGTATTATTGGGAAAAGAAGCCAAAGAGAATAACGATTGCTCTGGCTCTCCAAAGATCAGTCCGTCATTCTCGAAGAGAGCTTCAAGGAGCACAACACCCTCAATCCAGTAATCAAATTGATAAATGATGCTGGGATTTAATTACTTTTTGTTGATTAAGTATCCTGGAGTCACAATTGATTGTTTAAGATTCTTTGATTGATTAGTTTGAAGCAACGACAATTTTATGCTTTTTTAGGGAAATTTACGGTTGACGGTGATGAGGAATGCTGGAGTTGGGGGAAGAAGAGGGTGATTTTAATTATTATTTGATTTTTTATTTTTTTATAAATTTATGACACGTGTCAATATGTAATTTGTTTGATTTCTCAAAATAGCTAACGTGGCGCGAGTGTGTTTCACTCTACATTGTGAGAGTAGTATAAATCGCAGGGGGAAGAGGGGTACAATTTTGCAAGTTAAAGGGGTGAAAGATCCAATGTACATAAGTTCAGGGGGGCTAGAGACACACTTGAAAGTTCAGGGGGACAAGAGGTAAATCGGGATCATTTCAGGATGGTTCCGATACATTTGATCTATTAGTTCCTACTAGAGAGTAAGGGTATTTTAGACCTTTTATCCTTCTCAAGGGTAAAGTTAAAAAACATACCCTACTTGTTTTGCACTTTTACAAAAACATATTTTAGATTTATTTTTTAGCAAAATCATGCCTTGTGCTTTCAGAATTTTGCAAAAACATACTTCTCTAAATTTTGAAACCACATTTGAAAAGGTAACCTTCTCTATTTTGATGTAAAATTTTTCAGGTTTTTATATAAAAATAAAATACACATCAATAATGAATTTGACTTTTTTTTAGAAGTTTTGATATTTATTTTAATTAAAAATCAATCTTAATTTTTAAAAATCATAATAAAATAAAAATTTCTAAAAATTACTCAAATTTTAATAAATAATTCATAAATAATATAGTTAGAATATATGAATGTTGAATTTATTAAAATAACTTGTGTAGCATTATTGAATCTACAATTTTTCAAAAACATATCTTGAGGTTAGCCATTTTTGCAAAATTTTGAAACCACAAGACATATTTTTACAAAACAATAAACCTCAGATATATTTTCCAAAAGTGTGAAATCACGTGATATGGTTTTGAAGATTACTTTAAATGTAACAATATGACAAATTACTTTTTTTTTCTGTTCTTTTGTTTGTTTCTTAGATTGATAATCTATTTTTTTTTTCATTGATTCTTTGATAAATCTAGTTATATTTTGTTCTATTGAAGAACTTATGAAATCTTATATATATGTTATAAATATATTACATATATTTGTTGCATATCTCAAATCTATTATACATCCAATTAATATATATTACAACGTTGGTATATATATTTGTCATATAATCGTTACATATCTAGTGCATTGTGAATCTAATATAAAATAATGGAGAAGGTCAGAATTTTCGTGACTCGGTTACACCGTTTTCTCGGCTAGTCACTCCTTCTTCTACCTCTCCGGGTCCACTGGATATGGGTGGCTGAATTATATTTGATTCTGAATCGAGAGCTATCCAATATTCAGAGTTGACATTTGCCACTGGCCTTCGTATTGGACTTTTTGACGAGCCTCATCAACAATAAGTTGTGTCAGCGGTTCACCGGAGTGACATTCAATAGAAAGCTGATTCTCCAGGTTGTATCTCTCCATCATGTTATCTTTTATTAGCTGGAACTGTTGTGGTGGCCTATGAAATAATCTGAAGCAATTGTTTGTTAAAGATTGTATTCGTAGGAATAATTTGAACTTTTTTATTTTGTAGACTAAGATGAAGTTTTTTCGAAGACTATTATCAAAAGATTTTGGGAGCATAATGATTTTTCTTTTTCTTTTGTTCCCTCAATTGGTTCTTCAGGTGGTCTATTGATTTCTTTGAGTTCAACATCCTTACGGGCTTACCTAATCCCCTCGGGCGAACGGTGGTTGGTCATGCGGTTTGAAATGGGGACCTTAATTTCTATGTATTAGGTGTCTGTGGTTATTCTGAGCATTTCATGCGTTCATCGTTGTGGCGAGACCTTTTGCCCATTGTCCTATCCTATGACCTTTTGGTAGTATGTGGTGATTTCAATGATACTTCGGATGCTTCAGAGTGCTCAAGTGGTCAGTTTACACCATCTATGGAGGATTTTCAGAATCTTGTTCAGGAGGGAGAATTATTAGATATACCTTTACAGGGCTGACAATATACTTGGTCCAATTCCCAGGCTTTCTCGCGTATTGATCGTATCATGCCTTCTTGTGCCATGTCAGATGAATTCTATGGTGGTCTCTACAATTGATTCATCTATATCCAATCACTTTCCTCTTTTATTTAGGTCTCACTTAGTGGCAATGAGTGGACCGAGGCCTTTTCGTTCAATTAATAGTTGGTGGGATCACCCTGACTTTGAGGCATTTATGGCGGCAAAATGGGCTGAATTTTCTATATGAGATCCTTCTCTTGATTTTTGTGCTAAATTAAGGCTTCTTAGAAAATCTTTGAGGTAATGGAATAAGCTTCATTTTTTAAGCATTCAAAAGGAGATTAAGGAGCTTGAAGAGGAGGTTCTTTCCATTACTTAAAACGATCATCAAAGGACTCTTCAACCTGAGATGCTCGCTATTTTACAGTCTAAAATGGAATTGTTGTTCTTTAAGCGCCGTTTCCAGGTATTTTATGCCACCAGCAGTGTCATGTTAAGTGGACCTTGTTGGGAGATGACAACACCACTTTTTTTCATAGAGTGGCCTTTTCCAGGTATCGGCACAATTTGATTACTCTATTGGAATATGGGGATTCCGCCCTTACTGAGTTGGATGCGATCCGAGCTCGGATTAGATAGTATTATGCTGAGTTGTTCAGCCCATGTAGATTGGTTTCGTTCTCTCTAGCTTTATTTGATTTCAAGTAGGTTAACACATCTCAGAATGCTCTCCTGACCGCCCCTTTCTCGGAAGCTAAAGTTTGGGATGCCACGAAAGCTTGTGGGGAGAATAAGGCCCCGGTTCCTGACGGCGTCAACTTTTATTTTTATAGGAGATTCCGGGACGCTATGAAGTCAGATATGATGATTCTTATGGAGAATTTCTTTGCTTCTCATTCCCTTCCTGATGCTATCAAGTCATCTTACACGGTCCTTATCCCCAAAGTGTCAGGCTCTTCTCAGATAAGTAACTTTAGATCGATTTCTCTGATTCATGGTTTATATAAAATTGTGTCTAAGGTTTTGTCTCGCCACCTACAATTGATTTTGCCACATGTCATTTCCAATATTCAATTTGCATATGTTAAGGGTCATAATATTCATGAGTGCTCTTTTATTGCTTCTGAGGTGATTCATGAGCTTCATGCTAGCCATCGTCCTTGTTTATGCTTGAAGCTTGATTTTCATAAGGCTTTTGACAGTGTGTCTTGGAATTATATTTATATAGTGCTGTGTTGTATGAGATTTAGTTTTGTATGGATTTCATGGCTTTCTAATTGTAGGAAGAACTCCACGACCTCGATTTTGGTGAATGGTTCTCCCACTAACCCTATTGCTCTCCATAAAGGGGTTAAAAAGGGTGATCTGATGTCTCCTTTTACTTTTGTCTTGGCAGCAGAGGGCTTAAAACAAATATTTGTAGCGGCTATTCGGGAGGGAATCATCCCTGGTTTTAAGTTGGGTGATTCACCCAACCTCTCTCTGTTGCAATTTGCAAATGACACCTTATGTTTTTTGCCGGTTGATATGGATGTTTTACTATCCTATGTGAGACTTTTGCGCTGCGTCGAATTGATTTCATGGCTTCGTATAAATTTTCACAAGAGCTCCTTGTTGGGCTTTAGAGTTGAGGACTCCACGGTTCAAGATTGTGCTTCGCTTTTGGATGCAAAATTGATTCTTTTACGATTGGTTATCTTGGTTCTCCGCTTTGCAGGAGTATGCGCTCTATTGCAGTTTGGGTTCCCCTAGTTGCCCGTTTGGCTAACTGGAAGGGTCAATCCCTTTCATATGCGGGAAGATTGGCTTTAGTTAAATCAGTGTTATCCTCTTTGCCTATCTATTAGCTTTCTCTTTTCCAGCTTTCTTCCACATTTCATCAATCATTAGTGACGATTATGAAAAAATTTTTGTGGAGGGGTTGCCACGAGTCGAAGGGTATTTGTAAGATGAGCTGGGATACTATTTCTTTGCCAAAGGAGTTCGTTGGTTTGGGAATTAGAGATTTGGGAGTGATGAATTCTAGCTTGCTTCTAAAATGGGTCTGGCATATTCAACTCAGTGCACGAGATTCGATGCGGTATCAAGTCTATGTGCAACGTCATGGTTTTTCCTCTTGGTACAGTTTAGCCTCTGCAGGCATCAGAAAGTTATCTCACATTTGCAGGGGAATTGTGAATTGTTGCATTCGGAAGGAGGATGTCTGGAATCATTTCAGAGGTGTTGTTGCAGTGAGGGTTGAGAATGGTGATTCAGTTTTATTTTGGCATGACAACAGGACATCAAATGTCCCCTTCAGTCCTTGTTTTCTGATTTATATGAGCTGTCCAATATGAAATTTTCTTCAGTCCGCTTGGCTTGTCTTTGGTTGTTCGGGAGTACTCCTTTTAACAAGCCTTTTTGGAAGAGACATCTTAATCTTTCTTCTCGAGAACGGGTTGCTGAGTTGAAGAATTGGATTGCAGAGTCTTGTCCATTTCTATTCAGTCTTCAGGATGGGAATCATTCGGTCTGTTCCTT
>CAOJBJ011728727.1:0-10903 GCA_948291685.1 Euphorbia celastroides | reverse complement strand
AAGAACGGTATGGTGGGTATGGCTATTAAGGTGTTTACAGAGCTCAATGAAAAAGGTTTGGCCTTAAACGAAGGTTTATGTTTGAATTTGGTAAAGGAGGTTATTAATGATGGAACAACTGAAGAAGCTTTAGATGTTATCTATCAAACAGTTAATCGAGGATTTGATTTGCTCGGTTCGATAATATGTAATAAAGCAATAAGTTTATTATGCAAAAGAAGTAACATTACGGTTTCCTGTGAAGTTTACATGGTGGCAAAGAGGAACAATTTAGCATTGACCGGCAAGTCTCACTATTTGATCATTAGAGAGCTAATTCGGGAAGGCAAATGCCAGCTAAGCCTACCATTTGTGGGTATCTTTTTGAAAGAGTACGGTCTTTTCGAGCCTAAGGTTCGTAAAATAGTATTGCATTACCTTTGCCTGAAAGATATTAACAGTGCTATCTATTTTCTTAACATGATGAAGAAGAATGAACGAGTTGCTTACTTACCGGTCAGTGCTTTGAAAAATCTTGCAAAATTTGGCAGTCTTTTGTCTGCATATAAGCTTATAACTGGTGCTAAAGAGTATTTACCGGTTATGAATGTGATCCATTTTTCAATGCTAATTGATGCATTTTGCAAGGGAGGGCATTTTGGTCAGGCCTTAGATCTCTGTTGTTTTGCTGAGGAAAAAGGGATTTCTCTCAATATAATCACATATAATTCAGTAATCAACGGTTTATGCAACCAGGGGTGTCTCACCGAGGCATTTAGGCTGTTCGATTCATCAGAAAGAATCAACTTAATTCCTTCTGAAATCACTTTCTCTACCCTCATCGATCATTTATGCAAGCAAGGGCATTTTCGGAACGCTGTAAGTTTACTCGAAAATATGGCACTCAAAGGGTATAAAACCAGCATTCGGATATACAACTCGTTTCTTAGCGGGTATTGCAAGTTCGGTCACATCGAAGAGGCCTTGAAGATATTGAAAGACATCAAAAGTAACGGTCTTTGTCTCGACGAGTTTAGTGTTAGTTCAGTGATCAGCGGTTTTTGCCACAATGGAAATGTTGAAGAGGCGCTCAACTTTTATCTAGAATGTAAAGAGAAAGGGGAAAATCCCGACTTTTTGGGTTTTTTGTATTTGATGAGTGCCAAGGGGAGAATGGAAGAAGCGAGGAGCATAGTAAGAGAAATGCTGAAATCGGAATCTGCAATGGAGCTGATAAAGAGAGTGAATGCTCATGTGGAAACCGAACCGATCGATAGTTTGCTTGTTTTGTTGTGCGAGCAAGGGAGTATTAGAGAGGCGATTACTGTTCTGAATGAAGTTGGCCACATGTTTTTTCCAGTCCAGAAAGTGTTTGGCCCTTCAGTATCGGATGTCTTTGAGTCTTGCTATCCTGTGATTGCATCGCTTTGTTCAAGAGGTGAGTGAGGGGAAGCCAATCGGTTGGCGAAGGAGATAATTGCTTGGAAAGAAGGAAATTGTTGAAGAATGATGATGTTGGATTGTGTTGCCTTTATGCTTCCTTCACCTGTTTGCTGGAAGTCATGGTTTTGCTGGTTAGAAATTTTCTTTGAGCGTTTTAGATTTATGTGTTTAGCGATGGTTGATATAATATAAGTTTGATGCTGTATGAACAAACTACACAAATATGTTTGCATACGAGATCAATTGGTTAATTCCACTTTAGTTTTAGACTTTTGGTTATACTTAGGTTAGTTGAATATGTTGGCATTGAGTGATGTAAATATTCGTTTACAAGTGTCTTGGTTCTCTTGTACCTCAATTGCTCAGTGAATTGGACTGCAATTTCAATGGTGTATTACTGGATTTTACCCGGAGTTAGTAATGCGTATTTTCTTTGTATTTTGATTAATTGTTAAGTAGTGATTAGCTTTCTCATTTTCGTAGACCAACCATCCATACTCATTGGACCGATGATGAGCCGGAGCAACGGGGGAGGGGGGCACGGGTCTGATTCTTAGCGTACCAATGGGAATTCAAGAAGCAAAGTTTCATCTTTGATCACCAATTAGCCATGCTATTCAGTTTGTGAAATTTGTAAGTTCCAGGCAAAACGCATCTGTACCCTCCTGTAGTTGGCCCAAAACTCCCTATAGTTGCAAATGTTTCCCTGAAGTTGGCAAAAGTGTACCTCTTAGCCCCTTCATTGCCATGTGTCAACTTTTTGTTGGTTTAAAAACATTATTAAAAATTAACTCATCAAACCAACCAAAATTTGACACGTGGCAATGATGGACCTGAGAGGCACACTTTTGCCAAGTTCAGGGAAACATTTGCAACTATAGGGGTTGAGGGGCGTTTTGGGCCAACTATAAGGGGGTCCAGATAATTTCAAGGTTTTTTAGTTGAGATTCTGTTTGTATATCTGCAGCATTGTGAATTTTCTTTCATTTTTGGGGTGCAGACTGCTGAGTTTTTGAAGCCACGTTTGCAAGGATCTGTGTTTGGGTTTCATTTCTCGAGTATACACTTGAAGTGACTGTTTTCACTTGTCACTGCCTTTAGCACTTGGAAACTGCAACTGTGAGCTATTTTGCCTTCGATGCACTCTATTGACTTGTTATGTTTCGGGCTATAGGTATGTAAAGACTGAAGAGAAATAAAAATGTACAAGAAAATAATGATGTAAAAGATGATAATATACTATAACATATTAAAATAATGATGTCAATACAAACTTGGATGGCTTTTTAGTGTTTTTCGCCACATTTCTGACTCCAACTATAACATATTTTCTGTCTAGTTGTGTTCCTTTCAAGTAAGTGGTGATTATATTTTCTCCTTTTTCTTGTAATGATAAATGATTTATAGATTTGTTGTGCTTCTGGCGTGTATTTGTTATGACAGAATGTGCTAGGAAACTTGAAAGGTAATAGATGCTGATAATTAATCACATTTTTTTTTCAAATTGAGTGATGCCAATTGTTGTATTTGCAACTCCATATTTCTGTTTCACATCAAATGTACTAAAATTTAGTCCCCCACGATTTTCTATACCAAAACAGAACAATAACTGAGGGGAAAAAATAGAAAACTAATTACCCCTAAAAATAGCAACCCAACTCTAGGCAGTTAGCCCCCAACCCCACAAAGTTACACTATTTGCTCTCCTACCCCTACCCCATCATCATCAAGAACACTGCTGAATTGCCTCTGGTAGACTCGGACCTTTACAAAATTTTCTTTGCCAAGTCATAAGAGTTGGGGCTGCTGATAGAAACTGTTGATCCAACCAAAGAATTTCGAGTCAAAATTATCGCTCTCACAATGTAGTGTAATTGGAGAAAAGCTGCAACAAGTTATCTATAGTTTCCGGGTAAAATTTCCTTGCAAACAAGTAGCACGGTCTTTGGATGCCATTCCACATACACGGTTGTATTTGGACTTCCTTCTGCAAAACCGGGCATTTCAAGTTCAAATTCAACCACTAAAAAATAAATTGGTAAAATGGATTATGAGAATGCTTTCGAATTGTACCTTTTCATCGCTTGTCACATGTAGACTTAGATCTATAGACTGCAAACAGATAAGAGTTTTCAGTACTATAATATGATATTGCTATACAAGTTAGGCTTCAATCTTTTCAACTGAATGGCCAGAGGCAGAGCTGAACTGAATGGAAAATAAGTTGAAAAGAATAGTTATAAGGTCCATACTGTAATATTCTTGAGGAGCTCGTAAGTAACATCCTGAGCTCTGTAAGACTTTGGATGCCACTTTCTTTCTGACCAATCAACATGTGTTACTGACCAATTTGCAATTCCACCAGGATCAACAATCTGAAATAAAATAAACAAAATTAATGAGCAGAAGGTCGAAGGAGAAAAAGTCGATAAAAGAAGTATATTGAGGAACACTCACACTGAAAAAAGTTGGTATGTAATGTTCATCAGCTATGCAATTTTTCCCTTCTAGACCAGGCTGTAATTATTATCACGGAATTTTCACATTAATTTTGGATTCTAAATGATATGACAAGAAATAAACATAATATTACCCTTAAAAAGTAGGAGAAAATAAACGAAAATAAAGACTTGCAACATATTTTACCACTAAATTAATATTTGAAAACCACTAAGAGACAGATACCTTGCAGTAATCACGAAACTTTGAATAGTAAAGGCTATCAGCCAAAAGAATCAAAGCATGTTGTCTCTTCACTGAGAACCACTGCATAAAAATTCATTGGTAAACCACTGTGATTAAAAAACACTAATGCTTGGCAGTAATAATTCCACAAAAAATGTATAAAAACAATGAAATAATATGAAAAAATAAGAACACTTGGTAAGTAAAACACACCTGTGCACCCTTTCTGAAATCTTTCTTCTCAACCTCAGGCAACATGTGGTCAGAATACCGACCATTCCCGTGGGGGCCCGGGTCATAAAAGCTAAAAACAGAAAAATAGCATGTAAGGATAAAAAGATCAACAAAATTAGAAAAAAAATTTCACGGTTTTTTGCCCACATATATGTGAAAAGTTACAGAAGGTTGGACTTACCAATCAACATAGCTGATATTTGTGTACATCAGATAGTTGTATACATAATCAAAGTGATGCAATGGTACACAACTGCATAAACCCAGAAGAATTATGATCCTTATAGTGAAAGAATATACGAAATTTGCATTTGTTTTCAGTTTTGTACATAAAGAATTGCATATTTATAGCATTATACCTATCTGAAAGCAAGACAAAGTGCTTGTTATCAGGATCTTGAAGAGCATTTGCCAACAGTCTCCTCTCAGCATCAACCATTGAAATTTTGCCCCACACCACCTGAAAGAACATTTTACCATCACATTAATCATTCACCTGTAAGTTTGAATAGCGCACAGATGAAAGTTGATATTTCATGAAACAAAAGCAAATGTTATACAAATGCTAAGTAATAGCATATGATGTTAAAACACACAAACAACAAGCAGCAGATAAAAATCAGCAACCTCAGCGATCCGTATGCCATATTTTTTTTATTAACACAAGGGATTAGTAGGGTTATCTGCCACGGACATTGACAGGTTTAGAATAATGGGTAGCATACGAATACAAAAATACATGTACAGTATAAGTCTCATAGTAGGATGTGTAAGGAAAGTAAGTGCTAGTAGTGGCTAGCTTTTGGGGATAATATTATTTGAAGTCTCAGCCAATTGTTGCAAATGTGGCATTGCTCTGTGATAGCAAAGACTTTTCATTTATTGTCACTACTATTTTCTCTAACAACAGGTGTATTTCTAGAGTTTATCAATACAATTTCTACTTCTGTATTTCTTTATGAATTGGTCCAACCACTGAATGTTAGTCAAAATAGGAAATTAGAAATAGCAACCCCCTATGCACTGTTGTGCAAATGGATAATTGCATGGTGTGCTTAGATTTCCCATTTTGAATTACATATACAAGAGTCAAACACTCAAAGAATTAAATTTTGCTATTCGAAATAACGCCTGTTTCTCATCGAATTGCTTTAGGAAGCACATTAGATAACAAACATCACAAAATATTTGATAACAGAATTTTTGCATAAGGATCTCCAAATTTGTTGATGTTCTGATTATTTATTTGCTTCAAATCCAACAGTAGTTTTCACAAAATACTTAACTTCTCTCAGAAGAGGATTGGATTTCGTATCACCATAGGAAGGAACTAGAGCAACATATATTTCCTACCCATCAAAGGCAGTTATATACATCACAACTTTGAGTTTTGTACCTGATCACTGCGTATATCCCGATTAAAGAAATAATGGCTAACATGTACTGGCTTTTCCTTGGAGGCATGGACATAAATGGAGAATTTGCCTTCATGGCCCTGCACAGAATTGATGAGATCACATTTCAAGTAGCATGTAAAAAAAATCTATAAAAAAATGCACATGGGCCAGCAGGTCACATTTCTAAGATACCGCAGCAAAGAGTTGAGATCAACAGCCTAGTCCACCTCGAAGAATTCAATAAAACAAATAAACTAAGTATGCAAAGGATGCCACCTCAATTCCATAATCAGTTTTTTCATCCTCAGAGAAACCCTATTCTTAATGAAATGCCTTTTCGTTCCCTTTCTTCATTGCTTTTCTAATCTACTTACATCAATAAAAATTAATGGCGTAAAATACAATATTGTGTCAAAAGAAGGATTGAACAATACAGCACTGAAGAACACAGTAAAAAAACTAGCACTTGACAAGTGCAAACAAGTCAACCGAAAAGTTCAACACTCATCCATCTCTCTTTTATATGATCATCTGATATATTCTCAGAACATCCTAGGGATCAACTAACTCATCCAAATTATTTCATCCACCAAATTAAGCCACAGTTTTACTTGCTACTAAATACCAAGCAAGCCTCAAACTGAGTTTTCTGTATTATCTGATTGATTTAACAATCAACACGCAATGAAACCATTAGCATATCTAGGCTACCAGATAATATAAACCGTGATTGTACTAATTCCATTTGCTAATAAAGTAAATAAGACATTAATCAAGTATAAAAAAGCGAGAAAAGAAAAAATCAATAAACTACCAAACTTGACAAATCAATTTCATGAATTTGGCCAAAGCACAAGCTGTTAAACAATGACTACTCATCGTGCAGTCAATCTAAAGTAGGTCATGCTCTTAACCATAAGAGATATATGTTATCCTAGCATATCTATGTGCAACATGTCTCCACTTTACCAAAGCGTTTTCTATGGAATAGGAAGAGCACCTTATGCATCACAAGTTACAATCAAAAGAGACAATTTAAACATGTACTTTCCCCCGGATCCCTGGAAGAGACATTATTGCGCCCATTTCATGATTATGAAAATGACAACCATTTAGGACATAAGCCAGACAAACTAAACTTATGCATGTCTAGATACGCTAAATCTTTTGGAAGTCTATAAAGGAAGACAGATTGAGCTTGATTTTTCTAAACATATATACTAACAAAATTACTAATAGAGATAGGAATCCCAAGGCAGCTCTACAAAAGCATCAATATAAAGCAGTAAAGCACATATGTTAAGCATAAAAACTTACATGAAAAAACTTGTCCCAAAGCTTCTCGAATGGTAATGAACCAGGAGTCAAGAACATGAAAGCAATTTTAGCATTTTTTACACGAACTGGAGGAGTACTTAAGATGTCCTTAATTACAACACGAGAAGCCAGTTCTTCATCTGTCAGCTCTCTTGTAGGTGCAGGTGGAAGCCAGTCGCTAAGGACCTCACAACCT
The DNA here is from genome assembly GCA_948291685.1 of Euphorbia celastroides. NCBI lineage: Eukaryota > Viridiplantae > Streptophyta > Magnoliopsida > Malpighiales > Euphorbiaceae > Euphorbia > Euphorbia celastroides. The sequence continues at coordinate 3,652 of CAOJBJ011728727.1, read as the reverse complement.
CTAGAAGTAAACACGTAACAAGCACCACTGCTTTGGGGTGGATAGATATAAGCACAGACCAGAAACAGGATGACCATTGAGACGAGTACTATAATCCAAACTGGCCTTTTCATTGGACCGCGATGTCGGGCCCCTGGCAAGACCTGCATATCGCCCATGCCAAGTCGCCAACCCTGAGATGTCTTCATTTTTTCTCAGAGCATCAATAATTTACCTCAAAGTTCATGCATGCCATCACTACAATACTCTCCCTCAAGCGAGCAGTTAATTCCAACTGCAAAGCCTGTTAGTTTCTTCAATTAATCATTTGGAGAAAAAAAAAATGAAAAGACAAAATGCGCACGACTGCAATAATGCTTTGACAAATCAATCAATATTCAAATACTACGCATTGATTTGCATTGCATTTTCTCCCACTAACATATCAATGATAAATCACTTAAGAAAGGGAAAAGAAGCAACAAAATAGAAAAGCTAGACAGTTAATGTAGCCACCAGATGAAGTAATAAACTTTGGTGTGCCTACAAACAAAATGATGATCGGTTGTGTAATCAATTTCTAGAAGAAAAATAACTCTCACTAAGTAAACACTAAAAACAAAAACTATGATAAAAATCCAGTAAACAACTAACAAGCTTTTTATATCCTCATAAGAAACCATGAAGAAAAACAAATACAGATATGTAGGATCCAGTAGAGCAGAACTATGGCAGAAGAAACAAAACAAATCTGGTGTATAGAGGATCAAAAAGGAAAATCTTTACGCTAGCTCAAGCAGAACTTCAAAACGATCACGATTACTAAGATCAGAAAAACCAAAACTCTGTTCTCCTCATACGCCCTTCGACTTGCCTTTTATTTGCAATAATAAATGAATGAATAAAAGGCATCTGAGATTTAAGCCACTTACAGAACAATGAATAAGATATAGCCAAAACAATAGATCGAGAGACATACAGAAACTTATAGGAATGAATCAAGAGTTTAATCAAACAACCCGATCCATTCAGATTTGAAGTCAATCAATTTTCCCAACCACAAAAACCAACCAAGCCAAACCCCCTTTGCCTTTTTTCACAACCAATAAATGCAAATCACACATAAATAAAACTAAAAAGGCAAGTACAACGCTTTACAACAAAATTCAACCCCAACTCCAGACTTCACGAGACTCATTCAAAATCAAAATCCAAAATGGGCACTCAAATTGCACCACTAGTCAAACCCAAACTTCCCACAAATTCAGAACCTCACACGCTTCTGCACAACATCCTATTTGTTTCCCTAGACAATCAAATTTCCCCTCCCCGTAGAAAAAAAAACTCACAGATCAAACTTGCAAAATCGATCCAGAGAGCAAGTACCTGAGAAGAACGCGAAGCTGCAGCACAGATCTCAGAACAACATGCCGGCACTGGATTGAAAGATCTACCAGATAACAGAACAAAGAAATCACAAAACGAGTAAAATAGAACGAAGTAGCAAGATCTAGGGTAAGACACCACTAAAACCTCACCATAAATGGCCTAAACAAGAGAAGTAGCGAGAAACAGCAAAATTTCCAATTTCAATGCGATAAATTCACGGTTTACACATAAAATTACATCAATGGGAACGACGCTTTGAGACGATTCGTATGGCTGGCGTTTAATCTAGAGTTCAGAGGGAGAAAGAGAAGAGATGGAGAGAGAAGCTGAAAGTGTGCGCGTGTTTAAGTAGCAGTGGTTTTGGCCAAACAGAAAACTGGACGATTTGACTTTAGCCGGCGAATCGCAATTTTTCAATTTTCTTTTTTTAAAAACTGTTTTACTTATTTCTTAACCTTAACTCAGCCGCTTCGAGGCGCGTGTGATACAAACGGCGAATTTGGTGATATTATTTTATTTTTCACGGTGTTGTTTTCAACCTATTTTTCATTCAGTTCAGTTCAGATTTATTGAATTTCAATTCAGTTTGGATTCATTAAGTTTTCAAAATATTTTAAAAAACTTGCATTCGATTAATCCAATTTCAATGAATTTTTTTAAGAACAAAGTTTATTAAAATTCGAATAATTTGAATATAAATTTTAATATTATTAAGTTTTAATAAGTTTTATTAAGTGTTTGATCAATAAGTTTCGTTCTGTCATCACTAAGTTTCAATTAAATTTCAGTTTTGTTTAATTTAATTTAAAGGAACAGGTCCTTTAATGATTTGCATTTTGTATTTGGATTTGAAAATTATTGTTTTGGTAACAATATATGAAGATTTAAGTAAGCTTATAGTTTGTTGCCTTGCACTTCCATAAATTACTGTTTATCACACTTTCTTTTTGCGGACAAATACTGCGAGGACTTGTTTGGACGTGAAATTAATTTGTGAATATATTGCTACAATTGGAATAAAATGCAATGTGTATGATACTTGATTTGATTTTATATTTCACTTATGGTTAGAGAAATATATTAATATCATCCTAATTTCCTCCAGTGAATTTTTATCATTTTTTTTTTGTTTTCATGTGCAGTTTTCTGCACATTAAGCAAAAATATGGTTACCTTCACTATACTATTTTATTTTAATTAGTTTAGTCCCATCGTCCTTAACTGATGTTATTGTACCAAGGAATACTTCTTATACATAAGAACACAAAAAATATGTTAAAATTAGTAGTATTATTTTTCTCTGCCATTTGCCAGATATAGGAGCACAAACACATATAAAGTACATGACATAGTTGTTGGATTTAGATAATTAAGATTTTATGAACCAAAATTAATCCATTTGTCAAACACCAACTAACCATGTTTTGGGTTCAATGGATATAAGAGCACCACATTCTTATAAACATTCAATATAAACAAGATGGATATTTTAACACCATGATCTTTTCATTTTTCTAAATTAGGCCCTTGCTATTTCAAATACAGTGATACAAATTAACATCCACATCTTCAACTCTTCCACTTATTTTTTTGAAATTGTACTTTTAGTACTATTCAGTAATAATTTCACATAATCCTCCACCAAAACCAGTAGTAAACTGGCCATGCTTAGGACAACAATGCTTGAGATAAGCTTTACAACAACTTCCCATTTCTCTTTTCTCTAAGATTATTGTTTTCGAGTCATTTATGTTTGAGCAATTCGAGTTTCGGTTTTTCCCATCACAACACTTCTCTACATGACAATTACCAAAACCCGACTCACCAATCTTCTCTAACAAACCCGAATGATCCTTAACATGACCCTTGCAGTGTTCAAAGTGAGAGTGACTAGCTTTTTTCGCCTTGAATTCTCTATGATCATGACCATGGTTCGAATGGTTGGTGTTCCAATGTGCATTTGGATTGTTTGCTTCTAAATCTCTCGAGTTGCAACAATTTTCCTTCGCCTCACCCAAATCTAAGCATGTTGAAGAACAATCTTTTTTCCCGTGTTTGTGGGGGCCACGTAAGAGCAACATACTATGAAAAATCACGAGCAAACACGTCCCGACATCAGCAAGAACAGCAGCTCAAACAAGAGGGTGCCCCGAGAAAGCCAAGGCAACAACCGCAGCCTTAGTAGAGATAGACAAAAACACGTTTTCCACAATTTTTGTTTGCGCTTTTCTCGCCAACTTGATAGCTTGAGGCACTTTTTGTAAATCATTTGACATGAGAATCA
>CAOJBJ011728632.1:0-13455 GCA_948291685.1 Euphorbia celastroides | reverse complement strand
TTCTCAACCCTTAGGAAGGGTTCACCTCCTTAACCCCTTAGAAGGGTTTTCTTTCTCAACCCTTTAGAAGGGTTCACCTTCTCAACCCTTATCTTTAGCATCCAACTTGTTTAGTAGTTCATTATCTTCTTGCACATGTGTCTTCGATTCTTCTTTTATAGCTTCTTCAATTATATTTTAATATAATTAATACTTTTAGATTTTGTATTAATTTATCAAAATTTTTGTAACAATGCTTTGTCGCCTTTAGTTGTAATCTTTGAAACTTGGCGCGACAATTTTCATCACCATTACATCTCAAAACCAATAAAAAACAGACAATCAAGCAAAAAAAAACTAAAGTCGAAGTCAAGTTCAACAAATCGAAATCGAAAACAAAGTTGGAATTGAAGTCGAATCCATTACAATAAAAGTAGAGAAATGAGAATAGATCTAACCAAAATGTGGTCCTCGACATTGTTGAGAGCATCAAGATTGAATGAAGACTTCGACACTAGATATTGGAAAAAAAACCAGAAGAGAAGGGGAAGAAAGGGATAAATCGAAAGCAAAATTCGCTGGAGAGAGCAAAGATCGAGTGAGGAAGCTTTCGACGAGAGAGGAATTCTGACCGATAACATCGAGAAAAAAAAGGAGATGAAGGCAGTGGGAATGAGAGATGAAGGGGATTTGTCTGTTGTTAATTTTGTAAAAGGAAAATTAAAGATGTCATTTATATAACTAAGTTAGCTGTTGGATAATTTGTGTAAATAGTTTGTAATTATTGTATATTGGTGTCAATCTCTCATAATTTAACATACAATTTATGTAATGTTGTAGTATATTTTATTGATCAATCCGAAATTTAGTCTAGCTCAACCCGAACTCAGCCCAAATCAAGTCTGAAATATTTTAAAGGGAAATTGTAGGATTTACCTAAGATATAAACCCAAATGTCACTAAGTTAATCTTTGAATGTTTAATTCATAATTACCATCTAATTCATGCATCTTTACGCTCTAAAAATAGCTGCTTAGAATGGCAGTTACACACTATTCGATTTCTTTCCTTTTTTTCGGGATTCTTTCTTGATCATGTTGCAACTCAATTTTGGATTGTTTTCCATCCTCATTCGATGTTTTAACTGGTTTTCCATCGTGTAAACTGCCTCTCTATCCTCCATTTTTCTCCAAAACTTTGTTCTTCAGTTTTATTCCATTCTTATTTAATTCCATTCTGTTTTTCTTTCTTATTCGGTTCGTTTTTCTTCTGAGTTTTTTGAGATTATAGTTGTTGTTTGCAATGGTCAAACTCGTAATAGTCATCTCTTACAATGGAACATGGTCATTTGATAATCAATTTGAGGGGCACAACCATGTACCATTTTTGTGTTCGAAATTAGCTGATTTTAATTTCTTTCGTAATTTTATTGATATCAAAGTTTGAATTGCATCAGGGACTTTCACTCACCTTGCTGCAGATTGGGAGCGACGGTTGGAGAAAACATATGATCTTGCAGGAGCAATGGAGGTAACAATTTTGTATTTCTTGCTGAATGTGTGTTAGTTGCATTATAGAATACAGTCGGTATTTGAACCAAAATACCTTACAAAACACTATTAGTATTGGCATTTGAATTAAAATACCAATAAATATGAAATGTACAACTGCATTTTAAGTCACATATTGATTGCATTATATGAAATATGTCACAAAATTCAAAACTCTCTTACAACATTAATTTTGGATTTTCACTTTTTCACTCTTTTACTTTTTGTTAGGTCACACATGTGGTTCGTAATGTTGCTACTATTTCTCTACATGGTGTCTCTTTCATTGTTGATATGGAGAAGAAGACATGTACTTGCAATGGATTCTAAATTGATGATGTCCCTTGTGCACATGCATTAGCATACGTAAAGCATTTCAATCTGATTTCCTATGACTATTGCCAGAGTATTACACTAAGGAAAATATGGTGGCTGCATACAAGGGCTATGTTTATCCAATTCCGGCTAACAATATGTGGGTCACAATTGAAGATGTTCGAAACCAAATTCGTCTCCCGCCTTTGGTAAAACCGCGAGTTGGTAGACCCAAGAAACACAGATTTAGAAATTCCTGGGGGAGTAAAACAAAAAAACTGTGCGTTGCAGTGTTTGTCGTGGTCCAAACCACAATAAGAGATCATGCCTAGGTGCTCGGGAATAAAGATTTACAGAGTTTTTTTTTTGTATTTTTGTCAATTAGCTAATTCTAATTATTAGTGTTGATACATATGTTTTTTATTTTGGTTATGTTTGTTTTCAGATTGAAGTATTCTTCTGAATATTATAGTTTGTTATACTTCTTTTTTCAATTATCATTTTATGTGTACAATTGCTAATATTTGAATAGAGATTGATATTTTTATGTACACAGACATGTATTTGATTGCAAATACCTTGTTAATGATGATATGTAACGGTTATGCTTGATTTCCAAATGAAGTAATCTACACATACATTTTTCTTGCTATATTTTTTCCTTGTCACATTATTCTGCCAATTGCAAATTTTGGGAAATATTTTAGTTGCAAATACAAATACCGATACTATCGATTCAATACTACATTAGCTTTATCCAATTCCATATACAAATGTTCTATTATTTTAACTCAAAATTTCATTAGATGTGTTTGTTTTTTTATTGGTCGTTGTTATATCTTGCAATAGTTTATTTTTTTTCCCTAATGTTTAACATATTTGAAATCACCTATGTGCGATAGTATTTACATTCAAATACCCAAACAGAACACCTTTTTCATTTCAAAAAATAACTAAGTCATTACACCTGTTAGATTAAAAAACATAACAAACCAAAACTTAAGTGTCATAAAACCCAACACTAATTCATCACTAATTCAAATAAAATAAATAAACAATGTTTGAATTTATTTTGACCTAGAAAACTCTTCATCGCTTCCGATAAGGTTTTTCATTCTTTGAAACTCCATGATAGTACAATGATTCCTCGAAAACTTTTTGTCCGGTTGTTCCAACTCAGACTTTACTAGCTTGTGTATGAGTTGGCTGCATACCATCATTATTGGTGCTTTGAATAATTGACCGAACATCGATTCCTCCAACTTTTTAACCACATTAGGTTGGAGGTTTGTTTTCAAAAAGGACACCACATCATGGTGGGCAGTCACATTCACTTTGCATGTCCAATACCGCTTAGATGGGTTGTGTACGGGCTGTTATATCTGAAAAAAATGTCTGATTATTAACAAATGTCAACATGAAGTATAAATTAAATTCAGACTATTTGTCATCAAATACCAATTAACAAATGTCATTTGACATACCATCATAATTATTAAAAAAAACAATTTCTAGGCTGCTAAGTGAAATAACAATTAACATATGCCATTTCATATACAAGCAGAATTCCCAGTTAACATGGTATTTAACATCAAATACTTTTATCAATTAAGAGGAACCAACATAATATTTAACATCAAATACCCATATACATTATACAAGCATAATTCATAAATAAATTTCTATAGCAATTAATATTGAATTCTCAACTCTTTTATTTCCAAAAAAGCAAACAATTCATACAGTAGCATAATGACCAAATTACATGGTGTTCAAAATCACATTCAAATTATATTTACTGGTATTTACCACTAGAATGGCAACTAAAAACACATACCATTAAAATGGTTATCAATAGAGTATTTAACATAAAATACAACTGTAGTTGTGTTCAACAACACATTCAAGTTACATTTAAATGTACATCATGTGGTATATGAAATACCAGATTAATCTTGCAGAACTAGTTAATCAGAGACAATGCACCAACAAAATGCAACAAGTCATGCTTACACTGTCTAGAACAAACCAAAGTTATCATAGGTAGTATAACAATATCCTCATTGTCTAATTATTTAACAACAAAAATACCTTTTCAAATATCATGGTATTTAACATCAAATACCTCTTACAAAATAGGAGAATTGCAATATAAACAATAAGAACCCAATCAACTAACAACAAGACTGTGATGTACAAAATTACCTCTTGTTCGTTTAATTCATGCATGTCATTTTCCAGTGAAATTGGTCGACCGTCAGAAGTACCTTCTGCATGTTATGAAAACCATTCAATATCAAGTTGCAAATACCCATAAATCAGTTGCCAAATTCCTAAAATCAGTTGCCAAATACCCGAAATCCATTCTCATATACAAATTCTTAACATAAAGTCAGTTATATAAAATAATATACCATAAGACGCATACCGTTCACAAAATCTGGTGTCGACATATCAATAGAAAACTCAATCAGAAATCTCTTCAACCTCTAACAGGAATATCAATTGTAGAAGGATGAAGGGGAAAACTGGTGTTTTAGACTGAAATTTTGGGGATTATTTCGATTTTGGCAATTAACTATCAGATTGACAGCGAATTTTATGGAGAAAATCGTGGATTCGAATATGGGAAGAAATCTGTTTCAGTTGTGGAAAGAGAAGGATACCGTTTCTCTTTTAGAGCGTAAATGTGTTTGGATAATTTAAATAGGAGTAATGTTGATACTTTAAGAAAGTAGGTCCCAAATACTACTTTATTATATTGGTATATATGTAAATAGCGCTATTTTAAATGAGTTGGGTTTAAGAATGAGACTTCAAAAAAATCCGCTTAATTAATCCGGTTTGAATCCAACCTAACCCAGCACATAAATAAGTCTACCGAGAACAGAAATGAGTCAGGGGTTAGAATTAATTTTAAGATTAAAAGTGTTTATAATTATGACATGGATCTGAATTTTGAATAAAATCATGTTCAATTATCACGGGAGTTCTTTTATGTTTAATTAACTATATTTTTTCAAGTTAAATTAATTATGAAAGTTTGTGACAGTGATTTTGTTTTCGTTACAAACACTTGAACTTTGTTCGAAGAAAAGAAACTTAACTCATTAATTTCTACTTTTTAGCCACATACATTTCCTTAAGTTTTTCTTAGGATTTGGTTTGACTTTACACTCGGTTAAATCCAATAATTTTGTTGTTATATTTTGGGAGATAATTTTCATATAATTCCAATTTTCATATTGTATTCCTAAAAGAATACAATTCATACTTCAATAAAATTAACTCGTTTATAAACGGTGAATTTATATATTTGGTACAATCTTGAGACAGATTTTGGAATATCAACTTTTATATTATTCAAGATACAATATATACACATAACTTGGATACCTAAACTTGGATTATACCGAAGTTCTGGATTTCCTCGACTTTGGGCAATCGACTGGATTTCGGACAAATTAATTTGGACTTAAATTTGGATAGTAATTCATAGAAAACAAAGAAGTTTGAACAACTTATTCACTTTATCATACACATATATATATATTGTCATTTATATATATATTGTCTTCCTATTTTGAAATTTCAAATTTTAGATGGTCGATCAAATTCCATTGACTGATAATGTTGTTGTTGAAAATGCTCAAGGCCAAAATAAGCGAAATCAGATTCCGCAAAGCCAAGCTCTCACTAGTCCAATTTTTGTTATATAACCCATGTATTTGTTGTTGGGTCAGATGCTTTTGGTCAAGCTAGTTTTATTCCTATTATTTTTCGATTTATTAATCATGTGCCTATTCAAGGCAATAATTTTCAAACTAGCTTAGGCTAACCAAAATGAACAATTTAGTCAAAATAGTTCTAAAGTTAATAGAAACCAAAATATACAATTTGAATCAAATGAAAATAACATTGTTTTGCTTAATAATCAGGAGAGTTAAGTTCAACCTCCATTATACTTTCTTAAAGGCCCAAAAAATTCAACTAGCAAATTTCAAAGCGTGGGAGCAGAAAATATTCTTTTAATAGACTAGCATTTAATTAACAAGATTTTCAAAAGACGCTATTATTGTTGTTTCTGAAAGAGTGAATGATTCTTTTTATCCAATAACTATTATTGCTTATTGGAATTATTTAAATTTCCTCTGTAAAAACCATATTGTTAATGGCTTAATCTTTGAGTTAAATCTATAGTGTAAAATGTATTGCATAAGAATTATGAGAATCACTTGATAAAAATATTTAATATAGGATGCTGACGCTAAGAACTACTTGGATAATACTGATGAACGTTTTAACACTTAAATACAGATTTACTCAAGATTCAAAAATTTTCGATTCAACAAACATACAAATCTCAAAGCAAAAAGAACACCAATGATTTATAGAGGTCTCCCGAAGACATTTTACGGCCTTCAGACTAATCCTCTGTTAGAGCAAGCAATTTTATTATCAAAAGGGCACTAAATACCACGATAGAGATTACAAAAATATTCAAGCCACAAAGATAACCAGTTTAAAGTCGAATACAACAATCCCGACGAGACCAGCTTAAAAGCTACCGCAGAAAATCAGAAACTGAAACAATCCTACGAAATATAGTAAGAATACAACGTTACCCTTCACAGGATACTCATACACATGTATCCATCGCTCTTCATCGACAAATCACCAATGAATCACCAGAAAACTTCCTTCAGTAGCCAAATCAGAAACAGAGAGAAAGAACTAGGGTTTTCTTCTCACAAAAGCGGCGTAACTGAAAAATGAAGAGATAAGATCGATAAAGCTTATTTCCTTCCTTCTATATGTAGGGTTTCAGTCTCCACTAAAACATGGCGTTTCACCATTAGCTGCTCTTCAAGTCAGGTTGGATCCAGACTCTAAATGGATCTCAGGCTTGGGTCCACAAATGAACCAGGGACAAAATTATCCCCAACACCATCGACAACTCTTCTACCGGCAACCTCCCTGTCACCTGTCGCCGCTCTTCCGCCAGCAACCTCCCTGTCACCGACGCCACCGAACACTCCGTTGCACCAAAAAGCCCCCCACCGCTAATAAGATTACCCCACCGCCTCTCCGTTTATCTCGCCGGAACAGATGCTCAGATCTTTTCGGAACCAAATCTAAGGCCGAGATCTCACTGTTCCCGCCGAGATCCGTGAGTTCCGATGAAAGCCTGGTACCATCGCTTCCCTGGCCTCAATCCCTTAACTATTCAATCTCCAATCCTAATTTTCATCCAATCCCAGTTCCGGCGAAATCGTTGTTCTTTAAATTACTCCGTCTGCGATCGATGGAGACGACGACTTTTTCGACGGCGGCAAGAGACACTAACACTGCTGGAGATCAGATCTCGGCTTGGTTCCAAGTTCAAAAAGGATTTTTGCGAGTGGTTTTGCGACGACACTTGATCAGGGGTGGTTTTGGGGGTTTGGGTAGGTTGTTGGGGTGTTGATGGTTTTGCCGGAGGAGGTCAGTCGCCAGTGGGAATGGCGGCGCCAACTAGATCGCTATAGGAGGGGATTACAATTAGGTTATTGGGTGATAATATATTTGAAATTTCAAAAAAGCTTCTGCCACGTCAGGATTTTTGGAAGTTTTGAATTAATTTTCACGTATCATCTTTCTAATGATTTGATTTTTTAATGTTTGCCATATAAGTGAGAGTGTAGTTCACTCTCTAAAGTGAGAGTAGGCGAGACCGTTTTAGGAAGTAAAGTTACACAAAATTATCAATTTGAAGGATAAAGTGTCAACCTTAAAATTTAAGAGTAACACCAACCTTTTGATGCTAACTTAAAGAACTAGTCTATGTATTTAACTATTTGTCGTGGGATTTCAAGAACGTGTAATGTAAAAAAATTGTAAAAGTCATGAAATGAAAGCAAAATAATAGTTATTTGAAAGTGACTGTAGAACATAAATTAAAATGATATTCAATAATAGATTTGTGTAACGGTGAGTTTGAGTTTTTTTTAAAAAATATATTCTTGTATATTATTTTTATAGTTGTCAAATCGAGATTCGTATTGTAAATTGAAATTTTAATTTTGTGAATCGTGAATTGAATTATGTTGTATTGTAAGATTTGGTTTAGGTAAAATCATAGACATATATTATCAAATATATTCAACTTATCACATAATCATAATTTAGTCTACAAATGTAATTTTAAAATAGACAAAGAAATAAAAAAATTAAACAAATACTTAAACTTTAATAGTAAAACAAACATCACGTCGATCACAATCTTTTTCTTATTCTTTCATACTTATAATCAATTATTCATTTCATCTCAATTTTTCAGGTTTATCAAATCAAATCTTACGATTAATGGAATGGTTAAAATTTTTGTGTATTTACATACACCTTATAGATATGAACCGGTTTATGGGTGAGGCAAATCGAATTGTAAGATTTTAATAACTGAAAACGGCGTCGTATTGGGCTTATAATCTCACTTGACCCGGCAAATGCATTACAGTTATAACCGCCGGTGACCGGCAATTTAGCTCTCGTACCAAACGACGCCGTAAATCCTCAAAACGACGCCGTAGGAGGTCGGCGGAGTTTAGAGGAAGCTCCTACACCATTCTACGGCCTTCTTCGTCCTTCTTCTCCAAGTAAAATTCAGATTCTCTTTCTCGCCGGAAAAAAAATATATACCAAAATCACTCCCCTCTTTTCACTCTCTCGTCGCAATTCTACTCTCAACGGCAATGGCCTCTCGAAGGTTAACGAAGTCCGCTTTTGCAGCCGTCAAATCGTCTTCTAGAGCTTCGAAACACTCTTTCTGTCAGTCTCCTTCTCTGCTCTCGCGTGCTCGCTCTGTCTCTGCTTCTGGTTGTGATTCTCCGTTTCTTGATTCCGCCGTTGGACGAGTTTTTGGTGGAGTTTTTGCGGAGGGGAATGCCGCTGTTGCGAGGTTGTCATCGGTGTCTTTTGCTCGTGGATTTCACTCTTCGACTCCTCGGCTATCTACTGCAACTAGCTCATCCCAGGTGAATATTTTGTGCTGTATTTGCGCGTGCCAGTTCGATTTGTGCTTCGGTGCTCTCTGTATTTGTGTGTTCATTTTAGGTTCGAGTCCTCTGCATTTCGGTTACTTTTGCGCTGTTTGGTTATGATTCCTGGTGGAATCGAGTATGATTTATATTGCGTGATGAACAATGTTTCAATGTCTAAGAACGACTAGTGTGCTATGGAAAAATCAATTGTGATAGCTTAAGCTGATATGATCTGCTACTACATTCTAGCTAGTTGCTAGTTTATAGTCTTTCTCAAGCAGTTGCAGCAAAATTTTGATCATGTACAAGTACAAACCTCGAGGAGCAGTGCTTGAGAGGGGACAGTCAAACTGTGTTAAATCAATTCTTTGTTTATGTTTGCTATTGCTGAGAAAGGAGTTCATTTGGTTTATGATCATTTTGCAGAGTGTTGTTTTCAGAGTTTGATCCTTGTAGATTGCATAGAATGTAAAAAGTATTGAGTATTTTATGCCATTGAGGATCATAATATGGGATGTATTCTAACCGAGCTACATTTTATGCTTCATTTTTTCTTGTTTTTCCTTTCTTGTATTCGTGCATGTTTCTAAGTAGTGTATGCTTTGGTGCAGGCTAATCCATCAGAATACACTGAGATGGCATGGGAAGGAATTGTTGGCGCTGTTGATGCTGCACAAAGTAGTAAACAGCAGGTGGTGGAAACAGAGCACTTGATGAAAGCCCTCTTGGAGCAAAAGGATGGACTGGCTAGGAGAATATTTACCAAGGCTGGAGTTGACAATACATCAGTTTTGCAGGAGACTGATAAGTTCATTTCCCAACAGCCAAAGGTGATTATTATCATTCTTGCTTCACATATTGTACACATTGATGTGCACTAGCTAAAATAAGCATGAGATGTTTATTTCATCACAGGTGACTGGTGATACCAGTGGCCCCAGAATGGGTTCACATTTAGGTGTCTTATTGGACAATGCTCTAAAGCACAAGAAAGAAATGGGAGATAATTTTGTATCGGTTGAGCATCTTGTCTTAGCATTTCATTCAGATAAGAGGTTTGGCCAGCAACTACTGAAGAACCTCAACCTTAGTGAAAAGGAACTAAGGGATGCCATCCAAGCTGTTCGAGGAAGTCAGAGAGTAATTGATCAAAGTATGGATTTATTCCTTAACACTTCAAATTGTAGTTTTGCATGTGACTTTGATGTTGCTGAGGAAGTTCATGCAAACATTTAAGAGAGATTATAGAAGCGAAGAGTGGAGGTATATTCTATCTCATTCTAGTACATTCTTTGATCAATGTATACAGATCCTGAAGGAAAGTACGAGGCATTGGACAAATATGGTAATGACTTGACGGAACTTGCTAGGCGTGGCAAACTGGATCCTGTAATAGGTAGAGATGATGAAATTCGACGGTGCATACAGATATTATCGAGAAGAACTAAGAACAATCCAGTTATTATTGGTGAGCCTGGTGTCGGAAAAACTGCAATTGCTGAGGGGTATGAGTTCTTTTGAGATTTTATATAGGGTTTTCAAAATTGAATGGCCTCCTACATCATTGAGGAGTGAATTTCATTTGTTTATTATTGAACCTTATGCAAAGATTAACATTAGATCTGAAAGTCTCAGAATATAGATTATACTCATTTCTTGAATGAAAAGATAATTTCTGATGTTTCCATTTAGTGTCTTGAGAGTGGGTGTGGAACCTTGTGGTTACCTTTAATGTTTCTTTGCAGCTCCAGTCTATCTTGCTTTGTCTGCTCACTACATTTATTTGTCCTAGAGTGAAATGTACAAGAGAGAAATGTTCCACATGTACTATCTTATAACCACCTTTTAATATGCTGTGAACTGCCTGATATCTATCCTTGAAGTTTACATGTATCTGTTTCTTAATCATAACTGGTTGATTATTCTTGCTGCTTCTAACTTATAGAACTTGTCAAATGTGCTGTAAATTAGGTTTACCTTTCATGTCTTTCTAATAATGAGATACCAAAAGTAAGTTTGATGATCTTTTTCATGATATTTCTGATTGTATTGAGAGTTCTATGGTCTCTTGTAGGTTGGCCCAAAGGATAGTGCGTGGTGATGTACCAGAACCTCTACTCAACCGAAAGGTAGCTTCTGACTTCTGACGGTGTATTTCCAAATTGTTCACTTATTTTGTGGATTTTAATTGTTCTACTTGATTCCAACAAATGATCTTGGACATCTGTTTTCTTGACGAGCATCCTTTTCTATGTCAGTGTTATTCATTTTCCCACATGCCTTAGGAGCCAAAAGGGATTATGTTTTGGTTGTAGTTTCGTTGTCTTCCTGTCTGGTGCTAGAGTTAAAAAAAATTGTTAGTAGGGTCTCTCATTGCCTACTATTTAGTTTTGTTCATGACATTTATGATCTGTCATGGAATGCGCAGCTGATTTCTCTGGACATGGGTTCATTGGTTGCTGGAGCCAAATATCGTGGAGATTTTGAGGAAAGGTTAAAAGCTGTGCTGAAGGAAGTTACCGCTTCAAATGGGCAAATAATCTTATTCATAGATGAGATCCATACTGTTGTTGGCGCAGGTTATTACCCTTTTGCTTTTGTTCTGTTTCGTTTATTGCTTCATTCTATTGACAAGAAACATCAAATGCTATTAACACATCCTCTGCTGTGTGTGCCTGTTCTTTGATTCCTGGAAAAATACTGTGCTGATAATGGTAATGAGTTATCATTGTACTATTAGCCTTGCGCATTTCCAACTTGAACATTTCTTATGTTAATTAGTTATGTAGCGTAATTATGTTTGAATTTATCAACTGCTGAAATGAACCAACCTGATGATTAGGGGCTACAAGCGGGGCAATGGATGCTGGGAACCTATTGAAGCCAATGCTTGGGCGAGGTGAACTCAGATGCATAGGAGCTACTACATTGAATGAGTACAGGAAATACATTGAGAAAGATGCAGCTCTGGAGCGCAGATTTCAACAAGTTTTCTGTGATCAACCTTCTGTTGAAGACACAATATCCATTCTCCGTGGTCTTCGTGAGCGGTACGAGCTACATCATGGTGTTAAAATATCAGATAGCGCTCTTGTTTCAGCAGCAGTTCTTGCAGACAGATATCTCACTGAACGCTTTTTGCCCGATAAAGGTAAATTTAAAACTTTCAATTCTGATCTTTGTGAAAGAAGGAACTTTTTCTTGAATGAATCAGACTGTTCTTTGTGTTGATAAGAACTGCTTTGAAGTTACTTACATCCTTCCCTGTGATTTCCAGCCATTGATCTTGTTGATGAAGCAGCGGCAAAGCTGAAAATGGAAATTACTTCTAAGCCTACTGAACTGGATGAAGTTGACAGAGCTGTTCTGAAGTTTGAGATGGAGAAGTTATCTCTGAAAAACGACACCGATAAAGCATCCAAAGAGAGGTTAAGCAAGCTCGAAAGCGATTTGAATGAGCTTAAACAGAAGCAAAAAGAACTGAATGAACAGTGGGATCGGGAGAAGTCCCTCATGACTCGGATCCGATCAATCAAAGAAGAGGTAATTCTTCATTTTCATATAAGTTTATCGCATTCTTATATTTTTTTAATCCCGATTAATCAATGAACACATGTGAATGCGGCATGTAGATTGACAGAGTGAACCTGGAAATGGAAGCTGCAGAGCGGGACTATGATCTAAGCCGTGCAGCTGAGCTCAAGTATGGAACTCTAATGTCTCTCCAACGCCAGTTAGAAGAGGCGGAGAAAAACCTAGCTGACTTCCAGAAATCTGGAAAATCATTACTTCGAGAAGAAGTCACCGATCTCGACATTGCAGACATTGTAAGCAAATGGACCGGTATCCCAGTCTCTAACCTCCAGCAGTCCGAGAGAGAGAAGCTAGTCTATCTCGAACAAGTACTCCACAAGAGAGTAATAGGCCAAGACATGGCGGTAAAATCAGTAGCCGATGCAATACGCCGCTCAAGGGCCGGGCTCTCAGACCCGAACCGGCCAATAGCCAGCTTCATGTTCATGGGCCCCACCGGTGTGGGCAAAACCGAGCTTGCCAAAGCACTCGCCGGCTATCTATTCAACACAGAAAACGCCATGGTGAGAATCGACATGAGCGAATACATGGAAAAACACGCTGTTTCCCGATTGGTCGGGGCCCCACCAGGCTATGTCGGGTATGAAGAGGGGGGGCAGCTCACTGAAGTTGTTCGCCGAAGGCCATACTCTGTTGTGTTGTTCGATGAGATTGAGAAAGCTCATCACGATGTGTTCAATATTCTGTTACAGCTGCTGGATGATGGGAGAATAACTGATTCTCAGGGGAGAACCGTTAGTTTTACTAACGCGGTTGTCATTATGACTTCTAACATCGGTTCGCATCTTATACTTGATACTCTTCGCAACACAAAGGACAGCAGGGAATCGGTTTATGAACTCATGAAGAGACAGGTTGTTGAGCTGGCTAGGCAAACTTTCAGACCCGAGTTCATGAACCGGATCGATGAATACATCGTTTTCCAGCCTCTGGACTCCAAAGAAATCAGTAAAATTGTCGAGATACAGGTAACACCTTTCTCTACTGTCATAGTGCAG
>CAOJBJ011728446.1:0-10660 GCA_948291685.1 Euphorbia celastroides | reverse complement strand
GCAGTAGATATAGAAACTCACAATTTTTTCGAATGCAATGCGATTCTCCTCACTTCGTGGAAAACCGTCGATAAGAAATTTATTGCTATCAATTGATTCCAACTCTTTCTTGATCAGTTTGACTGTCACTTCTGAAGGGACGATTTTGCCCTCTTTAATCGTCTGCAAAATCATGGCACTGAATTTTTTTTTCTATTATCAGATAGCATGTATAGACTAAAAAAGGCAATCAATTAGATAGACCACATATATAAAACTAATGAAGTGTTACCCATATTCACTGTCAGAAAGTACTTCCCTCCTTAGCAGATCTCCTGCACTCAGATGTGTAAATCCAAAAGTTTCTGCTATCTTTACACATTGAGTACCTTTTCCACTACCAGGGCCACCTAAGCGATAAAAAGTCTCATTCAGATTTAGTCATTTAGATAAAAGGTTTTATCTAGTTATCATCAAAAAAAAAAAGATCTCTAACATACATAATCATATAACCGATTAATGCAGAACGAATTCTTTCCGATAGCCATCACCATAATTCATGAACAGAAACAGATAATTTTGGCCATTATATTTCATGATCTTTGAGTTGAACTCCTTGGAATTTTAAATACCCAGAAAGTTTTTCCAAGTAAGAACGCAGAGTCGTAGATTTCTCTTTACTTGATGACTTCACAATAACATTTACAGAAAATAGGAAACATGTTCATCAATCGTTTTCATCATAACTCAAAAACTAGCATGCAATAATTTAATTTTGCGGCTTTTAAAACTCATCAATGGTTCCAGGTATAGCAACACACCACCTAACTATTTACCAGTGCAATGAATCATGAAATTGAAGACCATCAAAAAGTACTAAATTATTACCTAAAACAAAAGTTATAAATGGGCTTTTCTCTGCAATAGAAGTTATGTACTTCACCTGCGTAAAGATAAGAAGCAAAGTGAGAGGACCACTGTTCCCAGCATACAAGCAGTTGGAAAATAAATCTAATCAAGTTTGTTTATGCAAGTCACTATCAAACAATTCAAACATCAATGGACAAAAGACTACGATTTAACACCATGATCCACCTCCTGCATCACATTTCTACACTATAAAAGCCATCAAACAGCTAACATCGAGATTAAATTCAAAAGACAAGAACCAACCAGCGAGGTCTCCTTACTATATTTTGGATCAATAAACATTCGACACAACAACCGCTGTGAGTCAAAGTAGAGCCTCAGATAAAATAGTGAAACAGATTATCCGCAACCGCAGAAGAATCAGCACAAGGCACGAAAGCAAAAACTCGATTTAGCCAGAAATGAATTCAACACCGGAGCACAGATC
Organism: Euphorbia celastroides; assembly: GCA_948291685.1. Lineage (NCBI taxonomy): Eukaryota > Viridiplantae > Streptophyta > Magnoliopsida > Malpighiales > Euphorbiaceae > Euphorbia > Euphorbia celastroides. The sequence goes on along the minus strand of CAOJBJ011728446.1, from coordinate 9,324 downwards.
TCAGAAACAAGCAAAATACGGATCCTTAAAACAAGGAATCAAATTACTAGTAAGATGGAGCATAAACCTGGTGGAGTAAGGCAGATTTAGAAGAGAAAATCAATGGAGAAAGTGAAGCCGCTCTTTTCCACATATTGTTGAATGATTGATGCAGCAAATATCTGGAGGTTGGGTTTATTTGTTTGTGCCACTCAGTCAGTCATTTCGTCGAACAGCTTACGCGCCCTCTGCGGGTCACGAGCGAATCGTTGCTTTTGGCCTCCATGCTGTGGCGGAAATGACTCTTTTCTCCTCAAATTAAATCGCTTTCATCTCCTTTAGCCCTGACCCTGACCCTTGCTCGACGACGCCGTTTAGAATAATTCATTGTGTTGGGTTTATGGGCCCAATTTAACTCTTGGGCCTGATTTCTTCTCAGCTTCATGGGCCTTGGGGGTGCCTCTAACAGTGGTATTTGATCCAACTTAATTCATTGGGACAGTCCAATTACAATAACAAAAAAGAATTTGTGAAATGTGTCTAACTGACTAAAATTACATAAGGCATCGTTTTATAGTAGATGGAGAAGTGACAATTCAGTGATCAACTTTAAAATAATATTCCATCAAATTTCCATGATTTCAAGTTTACACTTTTATCAAAAATGGATGACAGAAAAAACAACAACTCTAAATTTGGGTCATGTTCTTTTGGACTGGACTGGACTGAAATTTAATGGTTGTAGAACGAAACTTATTCTTAATGGCCGAAACTGAATGTAAATTTAATGAAACTAAAATTTATATCAAACAATTTGAAATTTAATAAGCTTTATTCTTATTAAAAAATTTATTGAAATTGAATGAATAGAATGTAAGTTATTTAAAACTTAATGAAAATTTAATAAACTTGAACTGAAATTTAATGAGTTTGATTGAACTTAATTTAATTGAGTTGAATGAAAAATAAATTAAAAAAACTCGACCTTATATCATTTGTAACTCCTTTATTTTGTAGTTGATCCCTTCGAAGTTAAATTAAATACTATTCTGACTCATCGAATTAACCAACTTATACAGTGCAATTTTTCTATTAATTCATAGAAATAGCTATATGACGACATTCATACTCACACATTACATCATTGACTTATTAAACTACAAACCTAATAAACAATTAAATTTAGTCACATTAGACAAAAACATTAAATGAAGCAAAGTAATATTGACACGTGTTTATAGTAATTGAGTTCGTGTGCTCTCTTTAAAGGAAAAATTCCAATATGTGCACTATTTTTTTCACTTTACGAGTCAGAACAAAAACATTAATGGTATACTTTGTTTGTAATCGCTACGTTGTCCTTGCAAGTCACAAATTCCAATTCTGAGTATAAATATAATGAATGATAAAATATTCTATTATTATTCTTTATGGAACACAAATTTGGAATTTCAGTTTTTTGGATGAAAAATTTATGATATGCGATGTTTTTTTCTACTTTGCACCGTCCTCGGCAAAAGTTGAGTTGTTCTTACATTAAGGAGAAATGGAATGGATACAGTTAAGAATATCACTCCTGCTAGTGACGGCGTGTTAAAAAACGATAATGCAAAGATAATTCATAATTGTATAAGGTTCCATTATTTTCAATTTATTTTTTATTTAAATAAATTCAATTCAACTTGGTTTCATTGATTTATAGTTTAGTTCAGTTTGCATTAAATTTTAAATAACTTTTATTGAAATTCATTAAACTTTCATATATTCCGAATAAAGTTAATGTTCAATATATGTTAATTTGTTTTATATGAATTTTTGTTTCATTGAGTGGCCAATTTGGTATCGTTAAATTGCTTTCAATAATTATCTAATCTTTCTGTTATTTGTGGAAAGGCCATTTTTAGCTACTAGTGATAAGGTCAGTTCTAGTATGCTTCCAATATATTTGAAAGCTTAGGATTCTGCAAAGGTAAATGCTATTTATGACATAATTCATTACCAATATATATATTGATACAAGCAATTAAGTCATAATTTACAGTTTTCTCCTCATATTTTTTAAATCTATTTTTGAAAATTTATGTTATTCTTTTTATTTGGTGTAATTGTATTCATGATTATTTTATTTAAAATTTAATAATAATGCTCACTCTTCTTATAAGCAGTAATAAAACATTTATATATATTAAATAAATAATGTATCCATGCATAGTACAAAGACTAGACTAGTGATTATTAAAAAAAAAAAGAGGCAGCAACTTTGTTAAGAAACACGATCATATTATTAAAATTGAAGCAACCTACTATCAGCTGGGTTAACAAGATGAGGCGTTAGTTCCTTTAAATATGTTGATAAGCTCGACCCCTAAACAAAATGGATTGCTACATGTAGAGGCCTATGCATTACCTAATTGGGATTTAGTCAACCAAATGATAAAAATAAAGAAAGGTATTGAATTAGTGGGGTTGAGCCAAGTAGTAATTGGTTAAGTGTAGTTCAAATAATGTCTTTAAGTTCTCGGCCTCGTGACTATATAAAATTTCCATTTAAAAACTGACCCACTTGCGAACCCAGCAAAAATGCTCTTTGCAAAAACTAAAAAAAATCTCATCAACTTGTTCATTCATGTTTCTTTTTATGTTTTTTTTTTTTATTCAATGCAAGTCTATACGAAATATTTTTTCTAAAAAAATCTTCAAAATTAATGAAATAAAAGTTTCATATGCTACGAAAACCACAGCCATGAAGCTACGTGCATACAAGATCCATACCGAGTATAATACAATTATAAATTTATTCATTTTTCAAGCAAGTGAATGATTTACAGTGAAAAGTAAAAAGTAAAAGTGAATCTGAAACAACATTGACTGCCACCTGACCTAGTCAAACCGAACAGTTTTATATTTTCCATTGCTGGAAAATTTTAAGCAGAAAACTTGAGAAAATTAACGTCAAAAGTGCAAACTGAAAACATCAGTGATTTGAGAATCTGATTCCACTAAAGTATAGCTTAAGTTTTTACATAAAGGGAACAATATCATAAGTTTTTCTATTAGTTTTTTCATTCATATTTTCCTGTATTTGAATATGGCTAAATATGTAACAAAACTATACAAACATGCATGAATATATGATACGAGACTTTTTAGGTAAAACTCTAGAACAAATTCATAAAAACTGCTCAAATTAGATAGCTTGTATTATTACAAAAAATACGTGGTGTCACTATGATTCAACGGATAACGAAATGAATATTTATTTACTAACAAATACAGTCTATTATATCAAATCATAATTAACAAAAGCTTAAGGTGAATAAATTCATATACATATCAAAAAATCAATTACTCCAACTAACAAATGTCTAACATGATTTGCAGACTTACTTTGAAATGAAAATCTTTTATCTCATGTTTGATGCCTCTCGCCATTTTCCATTATTTTTTATGAATCGTTTATTAGAAAATTATAAACAACACCAGGCCTTATAACATGTAAAAAGTATTTTTCGTTTGATGTTTAGTAAATATGTAAGTAAATTACATTTTAAATCTCACTTACACACTTGTTAAATATCTAACGAAAGGTATTTTAACACGTTATAAGTCCCGATCCCATGTATAAAATACCCGCTTATTTTCATTTTTTTTTCCACTTTTTTCCCATGTCAAAATTTGCTAGTAACAACTTTGATTCGGTAAAAGTGGTGACGGCAGAAATGATGACATGCTAAAGTAAGCAAATAATACTTTCGCAATACAAAAATTCATCCGACGTGTCAATCTCCCATTCGTCCTTTTCGCAGCTTTGACACCTTCCCAATTTCGTGGGCCCCGCGTCCACGGGAGCATATCAATTTTCAGGTCCCCTGTTCCTATCGTGGTGGGCCCTACTTTCTGAGTTCTGATCTCAATTACGCGTATACCTCAAAGCGCGTGTATCATACTCTCTCCCTTCCAGTACTTGATTGCGTTCAATTGTGAACGCGGTGATTTGATTATCGTGCCAGCATCATCGTTGATTTTTGTGCATTTAGTTTGCTCTTGGCTTTCTGTGTCAAATCTTTTCTGCGGGTTTCCATTTTTTATTCCAAATTCAGCAATTTTTTCATTTTTGTTTATTTTCCTTTACTTGAAAAACAAATTCCCTTTACAAAAATTGATATGAAAACACTCAAAGTACTGTTGGATGAATTCTCACAGATGTTTTGTACATGCATTTGTACATGATATGATTTGTATTGTATGATCATAATTATGTTAGGGATTGCACATATAAAAGGTGTCAATAACTAGTACTACTTATTAACTTATACTAAATTTAGAGTTGCATTATTCTATAAAAAAACTAGAGTTACACTATTTATACTAACATATAAAACACAAAGTTATAGAGTTTGGAAAAATTGACTTCATAGTTTCAAGCAATGGAGTAGGATTAAAGACGCATCGAGTGATATTGATGATTTTGTGAATAAAATCGTCTTCTAACCACCGTAGTCTTCAACTCCGACCGTCGTCTTTCACCTACAAACACAAGGGTTAGGACCGGGGGTGCCCTTTAAGAGACTCTCTGATAACTAAGTTAGTAAAGGGATTAAGAGGTGATAAAAGCAGAATTTAGCTAGGGTTTAAGAATAATGTACCTCTTTACCTTAGACTGTTGGGTATTTATAGGCGTTGATCACACCTTGTTTAGGGAATCCGAACCTCACTAGGATTCGGTTGTTAGGATGTTCCCGATTAGTTCGGACTTTGTTCCTCATTAGAACTCAATTAATGTTTTTTCCTTGCTGGACAAGGGAAATATATTCCTTTACGATATAGGAGTCTATGCTGCCTAAACAGCAAACTTCCTTTTTATTCATGATTACGACTCAACTAACCTTGTGTCCTTGAGTCGTTATCCAATTTAACTGCCACTCATCAGTCTTATTCGGTGCACCCCTTTAAGCCATACATAGCTCGGTCGAGGCGGTTCTTCGACCGCCTGGAATCATCAGTCGATAATTTGTTGATAATACTATCAGAAGTCCCCCCCGTAAGTATTGAAGATGCTTTAGCGCTTCAGCCGGTTTTCATTCCAATTTTCAAAAATCAAAACGCAGCGTTTTATATGAAACTTCTCAAAGAAGTCGTGACCCTTGAGTCGCCTAAATCTCCACTGTTGATCTGTTTAGACGTCTTATCAACTTTTCATCAACGGTTGTTTACTCAACACATGTCAATCCGTGTCATAGGTTTTAACTATTTAACCTCTACTTCTCTTCTTTCTTCATTTTTACTTCCACAAATATACAGAGCTCTGATTTCCTCTGCAAATTTCTCTTTTCTGGCGAGCAATAATTAGTCCTCTCACCTTTCGCAATCTTTGGCGCGTTCTAGAAACTTGTTCCAGGTAACAACATAACTCATCTTGCTTTATTTCCTCTATTTTGTCTTCGTTGATTGCTATTTTTTCATTTTGCGTTGAAATTCTTTGATTTCTGGGTAACTGTTCTTGATTGTTAACTGGAAGATGAACCTTCACTTTGCTATACTTTGAACATTTTGAACTTTTTGAATTTCACCACGTTTGATCCGAATAAATTCCAAAAACCAAATTTTAGGTTTTGTAGAAACTGTACCCCTCTCGGCTGGATTTAGATAACTAGAGCTTTAGCTTTAGATCTTGAGACGGTAATAACAACTTTTTACTTCTTTTATGTTTAGGCGGTAGCATGTCTTTCTGGCACAACTTTAACATTACCGACTCCTCTTCATCTTCTTCAGACGAATCCATTCTTGAGTGGATTGGAAAATGCATAGGATTAGCAGTCCCGCCTCTAGCTGTATTTAACCCTAACTCTTTGTTTAATCACAATAGGCTTAGCAGTCCAGCCGGTGAGCAAAAAACTAAAAAGACCATCGAAATCATCTGTTGCTCAAGTGACACATCCTCCTCCGATAAATCAAGTGACACTGAATCCTCTCCAGCAGAATCTTCCAGTCGGATTGACTCAGAATACGCTAACATCTTACAATTCTGCGGATACCGTCTAAAACACTGCTCAACGAGGAAGATGTCTGAAAGTATAGATGCCAACCAAGTCCCGGCCGAAAATCCTCAAAGAGTTGAGCAGGAGAAAAAGGAAACTCCTCATGTGTAGGAGATGATATCTAATGCTGTCGAGAATGATATTAGAAGTGACACCATTGTATTCCCTTGGCTTCAAAGATGTGAATGGCGAATACCAGAGTCACACGAGATAGTGAACGCTGCTCTAGACGGATGGTTCAACATTTACAAAATTCAAATTTGGAGAGGTTTCTGCTACCCCCTTCCAGACGATATTTGCGATCTTCTCAACTACTGGGGTACTTTTCCCGCTCAAATCCACCCCTACACTTGGACTGACATCGTTGGCCACTTCCAACTTTGCACGGATTTTGGGAAAGCATTCAACAGCGATTTCTTTAAACACCTCGATTCCGCCAAGCTTAACTATGGTGAAGGTCATACTCACTTTACCGCGAGGCGGAAATACTTCTACAACTTCGGTTGTCGCGTTGAGTCGGTCAAGGATTGGAACAACTTCTTTTTCATAAAGGAGAATCCAAAGTATACCAAATTTCCCATTCGATGAAAGATTGTAACCAAGGACAACATGCCCACTTTTACTTATCCGCGCACCGAGACGCACGATAATGTGCTATTGTTTGACCGGCTCCAACAAAACATGTGGACCTGGGCCACCGCCTCCAACACATTTAAGAATAGAGAACATTTGATCCATTATGATCTTCAAAACGACAAAATCTCTTACGTGAATGAGTACTATGTTTCAGGTATCAACTCTAACTTCTTTGCGTTATTTTGTCTTAATTTGTTTGCAGAATGCCTAAAGCGAGCAAGTACGCAGAGAAAGTAGCCGCTAAATTCGCTGCTCAGAAGCAAAGCGAAACCACTCCGCTTGAGCCGGGTAAAACTACCACTGACCCGATTTTAAATGATAATGTAACAGCTCCTAGTAAGAGCAGAAAGCGCAAGAGCGCAGAGGATGGCACCGGCTCCACCAAGCACAATAAGGGAAAGGGCAAAGTATGTTTTATAACCTTAGCCTGGCCACATCTATACTTTCATGTGCCATATTGATCATTATTTTACTTTCAGGCTAGCGAGGCGGGTTCCGGCAAGTCTACGCCTGAAGAGCAACCGGCTCAAGGTGCTTCAGAGGCGGCTTCACCCACTACAAAGCTCAAGGATGTTTTCCTTGAAATGTGTGGAGTCTCTGAAGGCATTACTTTGGAGTCTTTATATACTGCCTTTTATGAAGTCCTTACTCTTCTAGTTGAGCTGGTCCATTTGAAGAACGACTCAGTGGCTGACTCCTCCCGCTCAATGGAAACTTTAGGCTTGGAGTTAAACTTGTACTCTTGTAATCATTTCTTTTCCCTCTTGGTAAATTTATGAATCTTTTTCTAAATATTTGGCAGATGTTCCTACGAGGAGTGCAATTTGACCGCCAATCCAAAAAATTGGACAAATTGCAACAACTTGTAGAATCTCAAAGGAAACAACTATGGGAAAAGACCGGTGAGCTTAAGAAGGTGCGGGAAGACCTCACTCGTGCTCAAAAGGACTTTGAGGACTTCAAAACCTCTATTGAGACCAAAGTCGAGGGTCTCAAGGTGGACCTTGTCAAGGCCCAAGAGGACGCCACCGGTTGGGAAGAGATGGTGGACAAAGTCATAGCCAAGAGTTTAGACTATGCCAAGCAAGTCTATCTTGCTTGCAAAGATAAGGCTCCTGAGCTGACTGATGAAGTTTTCCAGTCGGTCCCGCCTCCAGACTTTAACAAAGATAGTGACTCAGAACCCGGTTTCGAGGAGAAGAATGAGAACACTCCGCCTCAGGATAAGGGCGAAGAGGAGGCGGGAAACAAGCAGGCCGAGGACGAGACTCCCGCTACTTAATTTATTTTCAATTTTGTCCCTGGTAGGGAGTTTTGACTTTGAACAGTTCTCTGCCTCTTGTAGGCATGTTTTGTAATATTTACCCCATGCACTGGGTTTTATTTTATCTATTTTCATTCTCTTAGCCTTTATGTCAAGTTCAATTTATTTTAAATGCATGTCGCCTCAATGTCTTGTGTTAGTCTTCAATACTAAGTTTTATTAATACCTTAGCTTCGTAAAGTATCTTAGGTCTAACTCTAATGCTGAGTTATTATTCATAATTATTTTCCGCCTCAATCTGCCACTTAGCTTTTTTTTGCCAAGTTTAACTATTTGAGAATATTACGTGATCTTTTCACTTTTCATGGCTCATTTGCTAAGTTTATATTAATGACACCATAGTGCCTTAAAAATTTTATCTTAGCCTTAACGCTAAGTTCTCTTATTTTCCATGTTTAGTCTGGCCTGAGTGTTTTTACCGGCTCAAATTATCACTTCATCCTTTAATTGCTAGAACATCCCATTGCTCTTCTGCAAATATCGACTAATATCAAATCTTAGTCTATTTTACTAAGTTTTATATATAAATATCCGACTCATCAAATAACCTTAGCCTTTACTCTAAGTTAAGTAAACAATCGGCTCATTAATTTCACTTTAGCCTGTTTTGCTAAATTTTATATAAAAAAATATTCTTAGCCCTTTATGCTAAGTTATGATATACTGGCTCAATTTAATCTTAGCCCATTTGCTAAGTTTTATGTAACTAGTTAACATTATATCTTAGTCTTTATACTAAGATTTATATAATTTTACCGGCTCAACAATCATCTTAGCCTTTTATGATAAGATTTATAAATAATACATAGATACTGTATATCTGAAACATGATGTTTTATTGATAGAAAGCAATCACAAATTACAATCTATCTTTCTATTCATGCCGCCTCGTTAAAACCTCCTTATGACCAAAACCTAATGGGAAAAAAAGATCATAAGCAGGAAAAAGAGTACGGCATATTACAACTCTACGGCTTTGGAAGAAAATATGGACGTAAATTTGTGATGTTCCACGTCCTAGGAAGTTCTTTGCCGTCTAGAGTGCTTAACTTGTAGGTTGCTAGGCCTAAGACTTTTGAAACCAAATAGGGACCTTCCCAATTGGATCCAAACTTGCCTTTTCCCTCTCTAGTTTGCGATGCATTGGAGTCTTTCAAGGAAAAATCTCCAACTTGAAGACGAATTTGACGCACCTTCTTGTTGTGATATCTTGCTACTCTTGCTTTGTATGCCGCCATAAGGATGTTAGCCCTTTCTCTCCTCTCCTCGAGATCATCCAGGTGATATCTCAGATTAATATCATTATCCTTCTCAGTATAGAATTGAATCCGGCTCGATGGAGCTCCA
>CAOJBJ011727834.1:0-13041 GCA_948291685.1 Euphorbia celastroides | reverse complement strand
ACACCAATCAAAATTCAACAACTCAAGGTCAAAGCCTCAAGAATTCAGAATTTGCAAGATTTTAAGTCTCCAAGTCAGAGAAGCCAATGAAATATTATCGTTGTGAGAAACGGGAAAAATTCTCTAACTTCGGTTAGAAAGTTTCGAACGTTTGAAATCAACGGTAACATTCCTTTTGGCTATAAAAAGGAGAATTGAAGATGATAAAAAAAAAAAGAAATTTTGCAAGTCGAAACTCTGCTGAAATTTGATCTCAAAGCGAAATTTCTGTTAAAGTCTCAAAAAGCTCTCACATTCAAGAAATCACTTAGCAACAATTTGAAATCACATTCTGCTGTAATTTCTTTTCACACTCTGTGAGAAAGGAATCAAAATTTTCTTGTAGAAACTGAGTGAATTGTTGGAAAGGGTATCCAACAGTTGGGTTAGAGAATAGGAGAAAGAGGAAGGTACTCATTCTCTGGAAAACTCTGTAAGAAGGCTTCTCCGTCAATAAGGAGACACTAGTGAATTAAAGCTCGGAGAGGGTATCCGGAGACTGGAGTAGGCACAGGCTGCTGAACCAGGATAAATCTTGTTGGTGATATTTTCTTACTTTGCTTTTAAACTAACTCACTGCATACTCAGCGACACTGATACATCAGTGAGCGCTTTCATCAGCATACAAACTTTACGCTCTGACAAGCACGCTGAGATAAACTTCTCAGCTCATGTGTAACAGTATCAGCGAAAGTTTCTCTTCGCTGATTAGAGAGGGTGTTTTCATAAAGAGAAGAAAAGGGCTGCATTAAATTATTCTAAAGATAAAAATAGTCATAAATATTCGAAAATGTTTAGAAGAATATTGGGACAAGTTAAGAGATGTAGCTTCTGCAAAGAGGATACACACAAATATTCGAAAATGTCCCAAGAAAAAGGACCATCCCGAGGTAAACTTTAATTTATTAAATATTCAGTTTGCTTGAGATTCATTTTGCTTGAGTTTCTTATAATAATGGGTTTATATTGATGAAACTTTATTGCTTTTTGTTAGTTTGTGTCACCACATCAAAAGAGAATTCTAAGAAAGTCTCAAATTGCTACTTCAATAAGGACATCAACTGAAGGTAGCTCGAGTCAACCCATTAGGCCTACTACAGTTCCAAATCCTTTACCTCTTCCTAAAGATGTATTTGCTAGCAGGGCGAGATTTAAGACATTTCATGAACCTAACCTTCAAGCTTTAATTAGTGATGCACTGAAATTTGTTCAAGAAATGACTGCCACAAATAAGGAAACAATGAGAGAAAAGCGCTTTCTTACCGCAGCTCAGATCAGGCAAATCGTAAAAAAGAATAAACATGGAGAAGGCAGTAGCAAATAGAATATCATTTCAGATTTTTTTTATTTCTAGGATTTTATTTAGGATTTGAATTGCCTCTTTTGTCATTATGTGACAATATGCAGCTCTTTCTTTGTTTTGGGATGCATAATGAAATATGCTTTAGGAATATCCTAAGAAGCACGGACACGGAAACGGAAACCGACACGGAAACGAAAACGGAAACGAACACCGCGAAACACCATTTCTAAAAAATACAGATTTGAAAACTGTGGGGAAACATGTAAATAATAAAAATACAGGGGCATAATTATAAATAAAAAAATATAAAATTCTCATTTATACAAATATATTCTTAGATAAAATAGTAAAATAATATATGTAAAACAAGAATTACTATAAGTCATGAATATAGAAATATTGCATGAAGTTTAAAATGTTTTTTTTTCAAGGTATTATGAGTTTATAAACTACAGTATTCTAAAATTATTGAATAAAAAGACACGAATAAAAGGAGTTTTGTCAATGTAGGAATATAAAAAGGTTTTGACTTTCTTGTTTTGATAAAAAAAAGTTTGTATTTTTTATGGAATTGAGTTTCTAGTTAGAAAAAATTCACGGGAAACAGTTTTCAAATTTTGAAGAAACGAGTTTCCAATTTTTTCTAATTGCGGAAACTGCCCCGAAACGTTTCGTAGGAGTTTCCGAGAGTTTCGGATACGAAACGGATACGAAACGCCGAAACGGTATGATTTAGGAGTTTCCGTGCTTCTTAGTTAGTCATGCTTTCAAAATTTCGTATTGGAGTTGAAACCTATTATGGACCAACTTCTTAATATCAATAAGTCTATGCCATCACTACTCGCAGATATTGTCTGTGTGTCGTATGTTGTACTAAATTATGATAAGTTGATGTGAAACCATCAGTATCTATGCCTAAAAAGGTCATTTCCATTAAGGACCGAAGTATTTTTGTCCAATGACATGTCTTTCACAGATTCTTATTTTCACTTTTTGGAATCAATGACATTCTTATTGTTAATAATTATATGGTGCTTGCAATCCTTTTGCTACAACTATGTGCATAAATAAGAATATGAATCAATGGTCGGTGCAGTTATGTACTGTCATCTGATAACCCTAATGTTGTCGTTAATCATTTGTTGCTTTGCTTATAGTTGGTTGTAGAGAAAAGCATTGGGACAGAAATGCCCAGCTGGATTTCGTTAGTAACATCTAATCTTTGTTATGGTTCCAGTAAATTAATACTTACGTGAAGTTGTTTATGAGATGAATTTTGCTAATAAATGTCTTACCTCTTACTTTTTTTCAGTTGTATTCCAACATTGGCGGTGGATGGAGCGCCTGTTCAAGTTGTGGACTCAGTAACTCGTAAAAATAGTTTGAAAGGATATGCTTGCCTATTGGGAGCAAAAGATATGGTGATAAACAGACTCCGTCGCTCATTATTGTTATTTTTTGTGTGCATTTTCCAGTGCTCAAACAATTATTTCTAATGAGATATCTGTTTATAATGCTCTCTATCCGAACATATCAAGCGATTTATCAAAGCATGAAGGCATAATTTCAGCTAAGTTCATGCATGATGTTTTGATATCGTGGGCTCACTCTTCTTAGAGAATTCATTACATCAAAACTTAGGCTGTCAAAAGTTTCCAGTTGGCCTGCCTTTTTTTCATTTCTCTTGCTGTTAATGGCATGGATATTTTTATCTGATCCATGGTTTCTTATCATTCAACTGAAATAGCTATTATATATATAACTTTAAATTCTCCCATATAGCGGCAGAAGTAACACCTGAGGTGCTCGTCTTTGTAAGTCATGATAGGTAATAGAACATAACAATTGCTTGCCAACCCTCCTTAACATACATACCTTTCCTTTCCATAAAAAGTTTCTAACTCGTTCCTTCATTAAGTATTTGCAATGTTTAGATTATGTTGGAAGATTAATTTTCTTTTCAAACGCTATTCACAACTGTCAACTTGACAGGTTAGTTTTTCTTGATCTGGTACCTCCAGTAAGATGTTTTATCTTCAATTTTCTGTCACAGAACTTCATTCATCGCACTGTATTACATTGCATTCTGAAGATGATACCTTGTATTCTTATGCTTTGTGAACGAACAATTAAGAAAAAATTTTGACATTCATTGTTTCTGTTTAACATAGAACAGCTTTTATGGCATGGAGAGAGAGAGATATGGGCGGTCATATTAGTCCCAATGAATGATGTTTAGCATCTTTGATGATAGATCACACAACTGTAGTTCTTCTTTTTCGGTGTTATTGTGGTGCACCTAATGAGTACAGTTCTAGTGATTCATCTCATGCATTACAACTGAGTCGTGCCAATTTCCTTAAAGATGTTAAAAAGCAGAGAAATTCTATACGTGCACAAATTGTCTCTCTTTCGTGAATGAATAATTTTGTTCTTATTTGTTCCCAATTATTGATTTTGTACATGTTGATGATAACTACTGTGAGTAGACCAATATTCTTTAGTGTTAATACGCTGCAATTCTTTTCCTGGTACAGTACAAGTACGGGGAAAGATTGCCATCCTTGTTGGAAGTGGGTGGTGCAAATGTTATTTTCATTGAAGAATTTCGTTCGAACAGTCAAGTATGCAACCCATGCTCTTATATTTATGTCTTTTGTTTCTGCTTTTCATTCTTTTTGGTAAAATTTGAAGGTTATTTGTGCGATTGCAAAAACTGTATGATTATGACTTCCTCTTGCAGGGTTGTTTAACATTCTTTTGAAAATTCAAGTATGTGATTCATGATTTTCATTCTCATTTCTCAATTTGTCAAATTGGACCCTCGTACTTCCACTCTTGAAAACAGTTGACTCTTATTAAATTGACTCACCCACTTGTACCGAATGGTTCATGTATAGAACACCTAGTGAAGAGCTAAATATGTCTGGAAAAGTGTACGAGTCAAATGTGACAGAATATAGTTTCACTCTTCTTAATTTTCCCTCATTGTGATTGTATAATACGAGTCAGTGTTCTAAACTGAATAGTTGGGTACCAATTAGGTGAGCTCAATTGGTACTCCTCTCATGTGGAGGTCAGGAGGTGGGAGGTCTTGGGTTTCACGCCTAACTTCATAAAAAGTCCTTTATTATAAAAAATGAATAGTTGGGTATAAGTCAACCATTGTAAGTCCATGTGCCTGTTGACGTGCAATTTTTTGAACAGGTGCATAATTTCTCTAAGAGTTAGGTGTATTGTTTATCGATTCAAATGCATACGCTTCCTATTCTTTTGAGTGATATATCTCAAAATGGTGTTTATGTTCTTATTAGTGGTCTTTTGAACACAACCTGGTATATTCTAAAATAATCCAGACTCAAGCATTGTGATTTAGGCGTTTTAACATATTCTTTTATGTTAATTGTGGAGTTGAAATCTTGTAAAGACTGCATAATTGAGCTATCTAATGTCAGACACTACATGTCTGAGAGAGGCTGCTGGAAATGCAAGGATAAATAATTTGGGGAATTGAATTGTTAGCCATATATGATTCACTCTTAAAGAAATCTTATTTCATTTTATGCATAAACTGCGGTTAACATGAAGGAGGTTGAGCATGTATTGGTGGCTCTTTAATTTGCTTGGCTTGGATGGACAGATTCTCTCTTGGATTTAGATTATTTGCTCATTTTGACAGCTTGTTTATGGGTTAATAATATTGACATACCTGCTTGCACAGTTGTACCAAATGTGAAACCGCATTTGCTCTTTACAGTAAGTCTACCATTGCTGGGAAAATTCTTACGCCTTCACATAGTTCCAATTGAGGAGTTTCAGCTTCTTAGTTGCTTAATGATATTTTTTCATGTTCAAAAAAATGCACAACACGAGTGAGCATGTTGTGTTACAATGTTTGATTCATACTCTCAGCGTTAGTCAATTTCTTCTTGTCCTGGATAAAATTTTAATCAAGGATATTTTTTATGACAACCACACTGTTTTAGGTGTTGGTGGTAGTGGAAGAGAGCAATCCTTTTTCTTATCCTTATCTTTGTGATCCGGAGAATTTTATTGATTTTTCCTATATCTTCTGTTTGGAATGTGGTTTCAAAACTATCAACATTACTTTGCCAGTTTTTTCTTATTTTGTTACATGTGAGCTATTCTTACCATGAGCACTTGCATTAAGCACCAGCTTATTAAACATGAGATTATCTATGCTCAGGTGGGTATCTGGTTTATCTTTTAACATGTATTGGCTGAATATCTGTTTTCAGAGCCTGGATTATGGTGAAAATATTCGAATGGTTTGTGTAATCCCTCATGGTTCAGCCGACAAGTTTGCCTGCTTCAACAAACTAAGTTCGTTATCTAGAGTCAATGAAGTGGATCTTATATGCGCTGTTATATCCGGACATTTGGACTCATCAAAGTTGGTAATACCAACTGGTCAGTGATATTTTCATTTCGTAACTAATCTCATATTTTTCATAATTTACTCGTGTGTCATCATGTATTCTTTCATATCTTGTAGAATAAACTTCCCCAGACTTCAGCCCAACTTTCCTTGATCCAGGATTTTCTGTGTTCTTATTCTCATTACTAGTACATGTTTTATAGGGAATTCATACGTGAACTTTAAGGAAGATTGTAAGAGCAACGATAAAACTTAGTAGACGTTGTTGAGCAAAAAATTCTATACTTGTTATGTATCAAACATTGTGATTCCTTTGTTATTGGGATAAATAGTAAAAACTCCAAATTGTCTGGAAAATTTGCTTAAATTTTGTAAAAACTATCAACTCTTGTTTTTTTTTTTGTCAAATTCAATTTTGCATAAGATCTTGTTGGTTCATATTTCCGAAAGCCACCTGCAATTTCCTCAAAATTCGTTATCCTACTTCTATTTTCTCTGTTCTATTCGGTGAAAATGAAGTCTTTGCTATGTGTGTGCAGTGGTTGTGTCATCTTCATGCTCAACAGACGAGACAATAGTAGCAGATTCTGCTGATGAAGCAGAAACAACATCAGTTCATGTCGCTATCGAAGAAATCTCTAGTCAAGAAGCTCCTAAATATGTGGAAACAAAGAAAGCGGAAGCTTCTGCTGTTTCCCCACCTCCTGCTAACTTAAAAGAAAACTTCGTTTTGAGCTCGGTGGATAATCAAGTTGGAATGACGACAAAAATGGAGAAGCCTGAAGAACCCGGAACAACTAGCTCTGATATCGTTTATAGCCAAGATTTAATTATTAGGAACTGGAATTTACCTGCATCTACCAGTTCTACATATGACAATGTTCCAAATTTCAAGCGCTTCAGAAAGGTAACCTCGTGTCAATTATCAACCTCAGTCTTTTTCATCCATGAATTCAGGATACTGCACAGAAATGCATGTTTGTCTTTTCATGTTGATAACTTAGTTTCTTTCTGTACAACTCTATGATACTAAGTTTTGCAGTTCATTAATTGTAGCCAAAATAGTAAGTTTTTATATTTGACTGATAAACATGCTAATCAAGCAAGTTCATAAGTTGTTGACAGCGTTTCACGTTTTACTGTTCGATATGTCTATTCCACATTTGTTGAAGATTTACATTCTTATGTTTTTCAAGTCTTCATGAAAACATTTCTTCTCTACCTTATAGCTCATTTCCCTTAAATAACTTTGTACCTTTTCTCTTGTTTTTCTATCAAGAGTAGATTTCAGAACAACAGATTTCATTGGTCCATACTCCATGGTAATGCCTACTCCTGGTGTCTTTCATTGCCATCTGCTTCTATTGAAGTCTTGTCTTGAGAGTTAAGTCCGTTAACTACTAGAAATGCCGAACTCATCTTTCCTTGTTGATTTTCCCCGTGATTTTCTATTGCACTAACCATGGAAATGCAATCTCCTTATTTCTGAATGTGTCAAGTTTTGGAGTTCGAATTTTGTGTACTGCCTTGATCCATGCTGATGAAAATGGTGTTTCTTCATGTTTAAGTTACAAGTTTTATTTTTGTAAATAATTTAGATTGGTCTTTCTTCATGCGCATTCTAACAGTTATGCAATCGTTTTATTTTTGACCAGAAAAATACAGAGTCAGGAAATAGCTTCAACAACCTGATTCCATTTGGAAAATATCCATACAAGTTAGATCCTATTCCCATCTTAAAGGTATTCTTTCATTGTCTCTTTGATGAATATGTTTACATGTGTTTGTTCTGAATGATAGAAACTCGGACTATGAGGATCAGGGGGTCATTGATTCTGTGAAAGAGGAGAAAAAGCGGAAGCAAATGGAAGCAATTGCAGAGGATTTGTTTAACTCTCAAAAGGTGATTTTTATAACTGTTTGATAGTATCTCAATGCAATCGTGATTTTATTGAAAGGGGTCTCTTTCAAATTTCAGGGAAAACACCGAGGTACTTTCGGTTCACTGCTTTCTCACAGGTGACAATTGGACTCAAAATGCTTGACTATCTCCTCTATTGCAATAGTGTAAGCATATATCTCACGATTTTTCATAAACTATGAACTCATATCCGTTGATTTTCTTGTAAATTTTGATGTTTATATTTCGAGTTAATTATCTATTGGCAGGTTATACAAGTTTACTCGAGAACGGGAGCATTAGTTGTTGTTAACCAACTCGTTATCAGAAAGCAGGCATATTTTAATTTAATGGGTTTCATCCTTTGTATATTATACACACATTTATAAGCTAACTTGATTATATTTATGATATTTTTTGTTATGTTTTGTCGTACTTTCTTGTATTTTGAAATTGTCAAAGCTTTTTTTTTTGGTAAATTTTAGTAATTAGTTGATTTATGTTATTTGAATAAAGTTTCTAAATAAAGAAATTATATTGTGAATTATATAATTTAATTGAATTCGTGTTAGCGAATTCATTTTACTCTTCTTTTGTTGATAAAATAGATAAGTTTTGCAAGCTAAAGTTTCTACTGTGGTCACCATAAATTTCAAGGTTAGAAAGGATTAGTTACCTATATACTATACAAAACTCTTAGGAAAGATTAATTACCTATAATATACAAAACCCTTGGGTATTAACATTTTCATGCTCAATATTCAAAATTGAAGCTCATAAATCAACACGATATAATTCTAGACCATTTTCGTAGATACAAAAGTTGGATGTTACCTAAAAATAGAAAATTGTTGTGATAAATTATCCTTCTTTTATACAACTATGCTCCTAAATTGAAATTAATTTTTCAATTATACACATAATAATATGCAATCTTTATTTCATGACTTTTTCTATAGAATAATACATATTTGTCAATATATATACTATCTCTTTATCTGTTGTTCACATTTTCTCTTTTTCGGAATGGAAGGTTTTTGATTTTATTTCCTTGGGGTTGCTATATAGTAAGTTATGGTGCAAATAACAAGATGAAAATAAAATCTCATGTTTCCAAGTGTATATCGCGCAGAGCATAGAGTACCAATAGAACCTTCAAACTTAAATTGAATATGCTTGTATGGTTGGTATAAACGGCACTCTATATTGTGGTGGAATTCACAGTATTGTTATTGACTATAAAGTCAATAACATTTAAATCTTAGATTTTATGTGTTTGATATTATGATTTAAGTGTTCGTGTCTCCTGTTCTGTTGGACACGCAAAGATGAATTCATAAATAAAATAGGTCGAATGCTCAATTTAGTATTTTAAGTTGTCTAGAAAATCCGTGCGTACTCAAACTTGCAAAAAATAACCGCGTAGGTACCTTAACTTTAAAAAAATGCAACATTTCACTACTTCAGTGTCACATGTCAACATTTGATGAGTTTGACTTTTCAAAAAAAGTCAACCTTTGACCGTTGAATCGCCAACAAAAAATTGACACGTGTCACTGAGGTAGTAAAATGGTTCATTTTTTTAAAATTGAGGTATTTACGGAGTCATTTTAAGAATTTGAGTACTGAAACGAATTTTCTGAAAAATTTGAAATAACAAAGTGAGCATTCGATCAATAAAATATGATTTTAAAATTTTGAAATGATTGAGCACAATTCAAAGGATCTCTAGTCAAGTTTGAACACTTTAAAAGCAGCAGCAAAGAAGTTAATGCAATTTGGCCAAACTGAACACTCAATGTCTTAATTAATTAGTTTGTGGGAATTTGACCTCCAACACTAGTAACAACAATAATATAATATAGTTTTGAAAATTATACCTATTTCTAAACTACGAAATATAATACCAATAGAGGTCTTCGAGTGTAGCTTCATTTGTTTTTTTCCCTCTTAAAAAGAGGAGTATTGCCTGTTATTTTCTAGAACATCCATAAGATTGTGCGATTATGTAGTTTGTACTGACAGACGTGGTTCTAAATTGAGTTTTTTCAAGATAAAATAATAATAAAATAATCAATAATATTTCTAGTAACCTCTTACATAGTTACGTACATGATTAAATACGATAACTCAGTAATCTATTTAAGGTTAAATTGATAATATTCAACATTTGATATATACGATACTTCATATTTAATATGAAATAGTGGGTTAAAAGTGACTGAATGTATAGTTTATTTCTTGAAGTTAGCGCTAAATGTTTACTGTATTATGAACTTTCGAAAGTTTCTCTTAGCTACTTGAAGTTGGTGTCTGTGACTCTCAGCTCTTTGAAAGTCATGTGTTAGATTCTAGTTGGTTTGACATTTCAATGAGGTCATCTTTCTCTCTCAAAATAGGAATTGACCCGTGACATTCAAGGGATTGAGAGATTTAAGAAACCCAATTTTACAGGCATTAGAAAAACTTTTGAAAGTTGAAAGGGCAGTAGACTTTTGATGCTAACATTTAAGGGTAAACTACGTATTTGGCTTTCAAAAATCTATTGACACTGATTTTTTTAATCCAATATTCGATCCTACTCATGTGCCAATAATGATAATAGAATATAAAATATATTGAAGATGCTCAAATCACGTAAAGTCAAACAACATCCTCGAAGTACATAAAAATAGTCATGTAAAAAAATGTAATTTAAGATCTTTAAAGCAATAAAGAAATGTTGGAACTCTATTTAGGGGCACTGGATATATATTCAAGCGTATTTATTAATATTATAGAGTAAAATACATAGGATTTGTCCAATTTATTGACCATTACATTTTGGCAGAAATAAACACATTGATGCCTTTAGACCTCTATATGCCTTTATAGCATAGTTAAGATTTGGACCTCTTTATGCCCTCCGGAACCGGAAAGGGAAAGCCGGACCATCTAACGCCAACAACCGCTTACCATCCCGAACCAAAACACCAACCGAACCACACCTTGGCCTGCCACAAGTAGGCTGAGTACAAGAAGGACACCATCCCAAACTATAGAGCCCTCCATTGTTATCAATCCTGAACACATCATTCTTTCCTCCTACCACTATGAATCTCCTTGAAGTCTCCAAATCCTCATCTCCTATCCTCCATCTACGCCCCGAAAATCCTACAATGAAATCGCTTCCCTCCCTCACAACATTATCCCGGGTTGAAACCGGGGTGAAGGTGACCGGTAGGCCTTGTGAGACCACGGTGGTTAGAGGTTGTTGAGCAACGTAGAGCGGGCCTGAGCTTGTACGGTTCATGAGGGTTAAGCCGCCGGCTGTGTCGGTTGCAGCTGGGAGGACGTAGTATTTGACACCGGCCCTGAGTGGCTGGCCCTCTGTGTCTACCACTGCCGGGCTTTGTGCCATGGCCATGGTGCCAATGGCCATGATCACTAGTGCATATCTCAACATGGTGATGGTTGCTTTTAGTTGTAAGGGAAAGATATGGGAGCTTTTATAGTTAAAGGAAGATGGATGCATTTAAGTAGGGGAGTTCCAATTTCCAACTTATTATAGTCATGGTCAATTATGTACAACCGGATGTGGCGGTTGACTTCATATTTAGCTTTTGGATAACTTTTATCCTTTCATACTTTAATTAGTTGTCAAGAAATACAACTACTAAACTAAACTTTGTAGATAGATTCAAAAATCTATTTGGGTATAAGAAACGATACAATGCGCATTTAGGTATGGCACTAGCGTGATCAAAGAAACTCTTCCCCTTTTAAATTATACCTAATCATATCAGAGGTAATAGGTTTGATATCTAACCTCTTATCACAAATTTATTGCTTTTCGTTGTTCAGTATCATTCGAAAAATATATCCAGTATACACTAGAAAATTGCTATGTAAATTATGTCTTTTCAATGAGAGCGATGTGACTTCTGTACAAAAGTTTGATTTTATAATTATCTGCTAATGATTTTAAGAACCATTAGACTTTTCAAAAGAAAAATTATGTAAGATTAGCTATTAAAACGATATACCGTACCTTACAAAATCTTTCTAAGTTAACAGACACTGTAAGAAAACTAACCAAATTTAACTATTCGTTGTAGATCAATTTTATTTCGAAAATCAATATTGTTGAGTCATACTTATTTGGTTTAATATTAGGGAAAAATTTTATTTGTTTCAGCTTATGTGAATTCGCTAGCACAACCTATGATATAGATTGGAAAATTGTACCCAATGCATTACTTTAATGATTTTATTTGTGCTAAATTTACAAAATTATATTTTCCTTTACTCATTTTTCAAAAATACTTCTCAATTTTCATGGCCATATAGTTGTTAAAAACTCTATACCTTTCTAAAAGTTTCTATACCTTTCGAAAATGTCTGCAACTTTTATCGTTACTAGGAAATTTCGGTCAAAATGGGATTGATTCTCAAGTTCACCATAAACCTTTCGTTTTTACTATATCGCGATGGTAAGGAAAAGGCTTAGTCAAGTTTGGATCCGATCATTTGAAGTGGAATTATAATTTTTAACGCACGTATAAACATATGTGTTAAGAGCGTCAAAATGCAGTAAATTGAAAGTGGAGTTGGAATTGGAATTGCAGTGGAAGTTGAAGAGCGCAATGATCTTGTATTCTATGAAACCTTCAATTGTAAATAAAAAACTCAAAGCTTTCAATTGCATATCAGAAAATCGATATTGAATTTGATGTTCGACGGTTGTAATCTTTAATCGATCGAAATTAAAATGAAATTGAAATCAAAATTAAAAAATGGAATAAAATCGAAATAGTATTATGAAATTGAATTGAGATCAAAATCGAAAATAATGGCAAACTAAAAGTGGTGAAGGTGAGATAAAATTGAAGAGAAGAGAGAGAGGAAGGAAGGAAAGAGTGGGAGAAATATGAAAATCTCAATTTTAGTCGTAAATCAAATGTAAAGCATATATAAAGGACAATGTATAAAATGCAATTTTATTTTAGAGATAACACCTAACAAGAATAAGATAGTTAGGTAACATTCATGTAAATACTTTGTAAAAGTTATACAACCATGTCAATTTTTCTTTAATTTACAACCTCATATTTATGTACTTAAACCTTAAACAACCTCAAGGTTATGCACCTAAACGTTCTAAACTTCCGATAACAATATGATTATATATCTAAACCTTTTATAACCTCCAATGACCTTTTATAGCATCACGTTGATGTGCACAAACATTTTATAACCTCCTATAACACGTTTAGGAGCTTAAACCTTTTTATAACCTCATGTGTATGAACTTACACATTTTGTAACCTCTTATAGCTTGTTGTTCATGTTTAAACCATCATATAACGTTATATAAGTACAGCCCCCTATAATCTTAATTACATTTATGTACTTACAAAA
>CAOJBJ011726566.1:0-13425 GCA_948291685.1 Euphorbia celastroides | reverse complement strand
CTCTCTCTGTAAATATAAAGAAATACTACACGTTTGTTGTAAGCTGCAATTTCAGTACATTACACGAGAATCCTACTGAAACAGTGACTGCTTTCTATCTTGATTTTGCTTTTTTACAGGAGGTACTAAATTTACCACCATGAAAAACCTTTGTATGAAGTATGTTTTCAATAATTCATATCATGACTGTTTTTTCGTCGGAGTTAAATCTTAAAAGATTACAATCATATTGGTAAAATTACAATATTAGCAGCATTCCCAAAAGATTTAGCCAAGCAAAGAGCAAATGAAAAGTCACCTTTCCCAACTAGCAGTATTTTGTGGAAATCACTATATCATTTTATGATGTTTTGAACCGCTACTACTGCTGTTAATCTCTCCCATTTTATACTTGTTTCAACTTTTCTCTATCAAAGATTGTATAAATAGGCAAGCTATTTGAGTTACTTTTTGATCGAAGATATTAGTAATTACTAGCGCATGCACAAAAGTTACTGCGTTTGTGAGTTGCAGTTTTCCAATGCAAAAGTCATTCTCCATTTTCTAGGCATTATTTGTTCACCCTTCCATCTCCATTGGAGAGAGTTTTTTATTGTTGGCCGTTGAGTTTCTTTCAGCAAAAGAACGGCTTTTGGGCTAACCCTTGCAGAGTCAGAAGCAGTAAATGCTCTTGATTTCCAAAGATATGAACTCAACCGAGAGATGAAGGAGATTAGGAAAATGAGGGAACAGCAGATTGCAGAGCTTGAGGTTCAGATTAATGAACCAGGGGCGGTGAATTCTTACTGGTCGGCTGTCATCTCGCAGCACGCCCGGGATTTTATGAACCAGGGGCTCAGTATTTGCGAGCTAAGGCGATGGCTTTTCGGGGACAAGCCAGCCGAGACTAAATGTCTTAATGACTTGCCTACTATGGGGTTCCCTGGATGATACTGTATAGAATGTGGACCAAAATGAATTATGTTTGTTTGGCCAACTTTTACATTACTAGTATCTGCTCTTTTCTTTCTTTTCTAAAATATGTTGCTTTCAGGAGATAATAGTACGAGATAGTAGATCTAAAAAATGCTTGTTTCAGTAGAGACGCGTTCATGGAATGTTAGTTCCACTCGAGAGGTGTTTTCTAGGAACTCTTCCTTTACTGGAACAATCGTTGATCAGAAACGCTTGTTTCAGTGGAGATGCGTTCTCTAAAAATGTTTCTCCACTAGAACAAGCGCTCTTGTAGAACGCTCGATGTACTAAGATTTTTTTGTTATTTTATTTAATTGAATATTATTAGAGTTGGTTTAAACTTTTCTATTGATTTACGTGCCAATTTTGAATTCTATTATCTATGTGGGCTGGTTGTTGAATTTCTTTTGGTTTAGAATGAAATTGAAATGGACCGAGAGTTTTTGTAAGAAAAAGGTTTTTTTTTTTAAAAAAAAAGGAAGAAACAGCTTATTTTTAAAGAAATGATTTTATGGTTTAATTTATTTTAAAATAAGTAATTTTTGACTGTATTTATCATTCCACAATTACAAATTAAATGGACTAAGCGGTATTATTTCGTGAGTCAACTATTTTACGCAAATTTGTATGCATTTGAACAATTTTAACAGTATCGTATAAGATATTTGAATAAATTGTATATATTGGAATACATGTGGAGGGTACAAATTGAAATCAGATCTCTAGCGGTTCCTCTTTGTCTCTCTTCCCCTCGACTCTCTCTATCATTTTCCGGCAAATACATCTCTCACTCCTCCCACTGCTCTGCAAATACGTCCAAGCGATGACTCCACCGGCGAAATCCAGCCGTACGATCTCGCAGGACGCCTTCGACGAGCTTGTGAAGGAGAACATCGAAGACCTCGCCATGGATCCCGCTGAAGCTCTTCAGGACGCCATCGACACTCTCACTCTTCAAGGCGTCGATCTCTCTGGTATTTCTCTACTGCTTCTTCTGATTTCCACCTCTTTTCTTCGTCTTCTTGCGATTGATTGTGGTGAAATGGAAATGAATCGCAGGGATTGTGACTTGTGTCCCCGGGGAGGGGAATGCTGGAGGTAATCCGGTGGTTATGTGTTTCAATAGGTTGAAAGAGTTGGATTCTGATTCGGAGAAGCTGATTAGCGGGGATTGTGTGGATGAGGTTTTGAGCTTGCTTGAGAAGTTGATTGAAGTGTGTAGTGGCGAAGGATCTGGAAATTCGGCTATAGCTGTGAAGAACGGTGGAGTTCAGCTGGTTTGTTCTGTTTGTTCTAAGATACTGGTAGAGTGTGATAAGGTTCTTGTTTCTGCTTTGAAGACGTTGGCCTTATTGCTTTACGGTATGCCGAGGCTTCTTGTTTGTTTCCTCCTTTTTTATAAATAACAAATATAGTTTAAACGTGGATTGTGAATCATGAATATTGGGATGTCTTTTCTGGTTTGTAGTGGATAAATCGGTGATGTTCTGTTTCACTTGCAACCTTGTAGCTGAATAAGGATAGCATTGTGAAAACAGTTGAAGCTGGGTACATTCCCTTTAGAATTCAGCATAATCTTTAGTAGATCTTTATGATAGTATGGTGTGTTCTTTGATTCAACAACCTAGACTAGATGTGATGGAGCCATAAAAGGATAAATCATCCATGTGATCATTCGTCTTTAGGCTTTTCAGGTAGGTCCTGCTAAACTAGTTAAATTGATATTTCTGGTGTTCCCACTAACCTTGACTCTGTTTTTCAGAATCCATCAGTTACATAAGGCACATCAAATTTTTTAGGTGTAGAAATTGATACATTAGAATGATTCCTGAAGGTTGCGCACTAGTTAATGTTGCATATTTATGAATAGTAAAAGAGAAAAGTTTCAAGTTTCAAGTGCCATTCATACTCAGGATTCATATTTGAAAGTTGGGAAAATAAATTTAGATATTAAATGTTTATGCACCTGCTGAAGTAAATGTAACTGTTGACTTAGCGGAGACATGTTGAGAATCTTGTCAAGATGACATAATATGGAGAAGTTTGTGTTTTCAGATGCTGGCTTTCACTCTAAAAGTGGTTACAATTAGAACTTTGCCAAAATTAACTCTCATGTAGTTTCTGGTACCTTTATTGTGCTACCTCTGTTCCAGCTTCTAGAAAATAGAGGCTTTCATGGATTTACATGTGCTTTTTAATCTATGCTTCTCATGGGAAATTAGGAATGTATATCTGGCATATCATATTCATTCTAATTGGTGTTTCTGTAATGTAACATTGTCTTTTCCAGATGTCTCAAGTACAGAAACATTTCGTTCCAGTGATGGTCCAGCAATCTTGGCCAGTATCTTGAAGGGTCGAAGTGAGAACGTAGATATCTTGGACAGTGGTTTTACTGTCCTTGCTGCTGCTGCAACCGGCAATGAAGTTTTGAAAGAATCATTCATGGAGTTAAAGATGGATGAACTTATATTACAAGTACTGAATGGGCAGAGTAAAGTCAGTGTTAATAGTGTGTATGATGCCATACGTGCTCTATTAACACCTGATGATAACCGGGTTGTGGCTTCTCAAGTAAGTAAATATTGGATCTTAGGATAGTAAATTGAAACGAGCCTGCATAACTGAAATGTGTAAAGTTAATAATTGTTGTGCAAGTAAGTAAATCACGCTTATACTCTGAAGTCCTTTTATTAAAGGAAGGGATTTGTCTAATGACTATGGTCAAAACTCACAAGACTCGCAATGTATTTGTTACAAAGGAAATATACTAACCTCTCAGCTGTTTTATCAAATTGCTAGGAAAAATTTTAGAATACCTTATTATTTGCATGATTAAAACTTGTCAGAATATTCTTTTGTTTCTAATTGAGAGGAATCTGCAAATTCATTCTTCAATTGCATGAGCTATCACAAACAAATTGGGATACTTTTACTATTTTGCTGTCCAACCAATTGTTTACCCCCACGGTGAAGGTTATGACGTTGACCCTGATCAACTTGCATATTCAGACTTCTTAATTGTGCTACTCAAAAATATCAACTTCAAATGTTTGCTTGCTCTGTCTTTTCTGAGAATGATATTTCTTTGCAATTGCTGTCTGGTAAAACTTCAGGTTTATGGTTATGCCAGGAGGTTTGCAAAGATTGGAATTGCAGGAGCCCTTGTGGAATCATTACATGAAGGGCTGACATCACCCAGTTTAGTTTCAGCCAGCATTGCTTTGAAAGCTGTTGCCGTCAATGTGAGTTATTTTTTTCTATTCTAGTTGAAAGTGCATGATTGTTGTGCAAATTTTGGAACTTTAGTAGACTTTATTCTAGCAACAGCTGTGTGACCAAAGTTCCTCGCACAAATTTGAAGTCTCCTGTTCAGTTATGTATGTTATTGTATACCTCATCCATGTTGGATGCAACTGCTTGACAAGCAAATGATTTGGCAGTTGTTATGGCCATATTATTCAAATTTTATGTCTCCTATCTGACTCCAAATACATTAATTCGGCCGGCTTCAGATGCATTTCTTACATTAGACAAAGCTCCTTTCATGTTCTTTGCCTGGAAATATTCAACTTCATAGGGACCAGATTTTAGGTGGTTTCATTTTTACTTCTCAGATTGTTTTGTTATGTCCCTGATTGCAGGATGAAATATGTAAATCCATTGCTGAAAGAGGTGGAATCGATGTAATACTCAAATGCATTGATGACAGCGGTGAACAAGGCAACAAATTAGTAGCTAAAACTTGCTGTTCGTTATTATCAAAGGTACATCAAGATGAACCACTTGTCGCAACATTATGTTTGTTCCTATTTTAGAGAAGAAGGCCCACAGAGTCTCAATACTTTTAGATCCATACAAATAAGCTTATGTTTGCTATAATTTGAGCCAGTGCTTTTTCTCTCATATGGATCGAGATGGAGATTAACTCTATTAACTTGGTCATCCATTAGTGGGATATTATTAATGGCGACCAACCCTGCATAATATGTTTGAAATCTGTTGACTTCTCATAATTGGTCTCGAAGTAACACAAGCTAATTGTTTGAGGTGTATATAAACACGAACAATCAATATACTTCTAACCAATTTTGGCATGCCATGTTTATTTGAGTAGTTGGCAGGAAGTGATTCAAATAAGAGCGCTATTGTAGAGAAAGGAGGCATGAACAAACTTATCCAACTTTCAGCAAGATTTTCTGACGATCCTGCTGTTCTGCAAGAGGTAGAATTCAGAATTTTGAACCCGCCTTTATCCCATTTTGTTGCTATCATATTCTGTACTTGGTTTGATGTTATCTGAGCTTATAAATGAAAAGTTCATATACTAGTTCTTATGTGATTCAATAGTTTGGCCCTTTTATAATTTGCCAAAATGCAGGTGATGCCCATCTTTACAGTGCTGTGCTTAAGATCTCCAGATAATGCAGCAAGAGCTGTTGAAGCCGGAGCAGGAGAACTTGCCATTCAGGCCATGGAAAGGTTTCCTTCTGCACAACTAGTGCAGCGAAACTCGTGCTTCATGATCAGAAATCTTGTTGTCAGGAACCCCGAGAACAGGCAATCACCTCTTCGTTTTTCTCTATTTCTCAAAGCGTGTTGCGTTTTTCTAACTAACTTTTTGCAATTGCCGTGTTATAGGGCGCTACTGCTGAGCCAAGGCATAGAAAAGATAGTGAGACGGGCAAAGGAAAATCATGAAAGCTGTAAGGCGGCTGCTACAGATGCTCTGAGGGACTTGGGCGTTGCTAATTACAACTCGTAGCTTGTGACTAAAGATTCCGAATTCGAATAGAGCTTTTTGTATTTTGATACAAGTTCGTTTTCTGCTTGTTTTGAGTGTTGTGGAATAGACGTTATAATAGTTCAGATGAAAATCGTTCTAATTAAGCAATGAGATGAGGCTTCGAGACGTATATTTTGTATTTACTGGATTCATATATTTTGTATTTTTTCTTTATTATATATTGAAGTGAAAAAATGTACTTATGTGAGTTATATTATAAAAAATATCATAAATATTGATAATAGTACTAATAAAAGCTCCTTTAAAATTTAGTTACATGTACTATAAAACTCGCAGACCTTTATAGAACTAGCCAAGTATTGTTTTTTTTTCAAGTTAGTCTATGTAGTGACTTGACTAGCTAGCAACAAAACGGCTAAGCATAGGTTATGTTGTTTGAAAATTCAATCATCATATCTAAATCATTAAATAGTAGCAATTTTTTTTTATAATATTAAACAGTAGTTAGAGTCCAGGATTTTGATTTCGTCATAAATCTTGTTTAAGCATGCAAAATCAAATTTAATTTAATTGCGTTCTATCCTTTTAGAGTTGTCATGTGAAAGTCTGTAAGTCAACAACCATACGGATTAAGCTTTATATTTCCCCGAGTTTGATTGAAGCTATAATTGCATCTAATTAGATTCAACACACTATATCTTTCAGTGAAAAAGAATTAGAAGTGGTTAATTTTATCTAACCCGGATTTCAACTTCTTTCCAGCAGTTGATTCCATCTCATGGACATCTCATGGAATTACATTAGCCTTGCGGGGTAGCAAAAGGATCAGTAGTTACTCCAGCTAATATAAAAGATGAATTACAAGTATACACCGTAAAAAATGACAACAATTGTTAAGCCCCATTAAAAAAAAACATCAACTTCTGGAAACAAAATAAAATCACCCATCAAAAGCAAAAGGTACTAGCCCCCAGCAAGAAAATAACGTCCATTTATACCACCTTTAATGGAAAATGACAAATTCATTGATCCAACTAATGACACCAGTACCCCACTAAACCTACTTTTCCTAATTGAACTTCACTTCCCATATCGGTTGAAGCCTCTGGTTTGTACAGTCCCTCCTCTCCAAAAAAATCTGCAAGTAAATAATTCAAGAAATTCAACAATAATACCTCGAATTTGACAGCTGGCAACTACAAAGGAAAAACTTGACTTAAATCCCTCTCAACCAAACTGAATTAATGAAGCCGTCCCTAACTACCCACCAGTAAAAGAAATGAGCCTTAATTTCCTATTTCAAGGAATGGGCGTACCTGGGCAGTAGACAAGCTATTGAAACATCTTCTGATATTGCTTTCTCTCCTGATCACGTCTATCGTTTATCTGCACAAAACTCCCGTATTTATTATTATTATCCACAAATAATATTTTCCGGTAAATATGTCACATCTATTCTTCATCAAATTGTAAATGTACCTTCTTTTTAGCCACTGCAAGCTCTCTCTTTATACCGGCTGAAAACACCGAAACAATCCATCAGTCAATTTCAGACCCGACTTTATCCAAAGTATTTTGGTTGATGCATAAAGTTATTACTAACCATCATTTGGTTCCAGCTCCAACGCCTTCTTGAAGCTTTCAGCAGCAGCATCAATGTCATTAAGAAGCATGTGTGCCTAAACAATTAAGAATCATAATGATCAACATTTAAATACACCAATGTGATTATGTTTTTGCAGTTTCACGCTCAGAAATTAACAGTTATTAAGAGAATACATCAAAGGCTAACCTGTCCCTGGCGGAATAAAGCTTTTACATTGTTTTCCCCCTCACGCATTGCAAAGTCTGTGTCCAACAATGCTCCTTTCACGTCCCCTAATTTCAACTTGCAAGCCTATAGCGAGAATCAAAACATAAGCAATTTAACCAAAAAAAAGGGAATTGAATGACAAATAACTTGGCAGAGTTAATTACAATCAAATACATCGCTGCCAGATTTTGCTAGCAATAGACATTTATCCTTGCCAAGTTTTGATAGTTGGAATTCCTATCTTGCATAAAGAGACTTCACATATAATTTTGCAAGTGACCAAATTAAAACTCACTTCTCACTTCGAAAATAATTTATATCCCTGAAATTAAGAATTTCTGCAGATGATATATACTAGAAAAGTAATGCAAACAGTTGTCTTCAAACAATATTACTCACAATCGTTGACTATACAAGTGAATTATCTTTGTGAGGAATAACTAAGTATTACTGTCACACTATTGATAACTCACTTCATTGTTTTCGTTCAACCTAAGATTACATTTATTTGGAAAATATATCTTCCCTGATGTAAGCCCATTTCACCAAAGCTCAAACCAATTAATAAAATGTTGAAACCAGAAACTTACAGCACTGTTGGTAAAAATCTGTGACTTGGTCTTCCTCAGCGATGAGCTAATCTCTGCAATATCTCCAAGGAAAAATGAAATACGTTATTGATTTTAAAGCACAATAAGCTGTAGCTGCTGTAGCAATAATTAGGCCAGAACAAACTACAGGAAAAATGAATAGTCACCTTCATCAATCCCATCCTTCTCCCAGCAGATGTCCAAATAGCGAAGAGCCTTGCGATATTTTCTAAGAGCCATCTTATAGTCCCCTTTCTGAAAAGGATAATCACAGAACACTAAGCAAATCACATAAAATAACCAATGCAATTATATGCCTAAAGGCCTATCAGAATACAACTTTACAGCATAAGATTGTTGTAAATCCTGATACAAGATAAGTTTGAGATTGGGAAAGAAAAACCAAGTTCAAATAACAGAGCAAATCAATTACCTTGAAGTTCTCATTTCCAAAACCCTTGATAGATTCCATGGCAGCCATCCACCAAGAAAGTTTATTTGAGTTCTCAGTGAGGTCAGCTGGCCAATCAGGATAGATATCACCATCCTTGAAGAAATTTGATATGCCATCATCTGCACCCTCAGAGATTTCTCCACAATCAGCAATCACAACATCAACTGCAGGGCAATCTCCATCATCACTTGCAACATGTTCAATCGAACGAACAACTCCCATCCCTTTGATAACCTTCCCAAACACAACATGTTTTCCATCCAAATCAGATGTCCGGGTTGTTGTAATGAAGAACTGCGATCCATTTGTGTCTGGACCAGCATTGGCCATGGATAACATCCCCTTTCTTTCATGTTTGACTTCAAAATTCTCATCCTCGAATTTCAAACCGTAAATCGATTCACCACCAGTACCATCTCCTGCAGAGATATCTCCACCTTGCACCATAAAACCTTTGATAACACGATGAAATCGGCATCCCTGAAATCCAAAACAAATCAACCACAATCATAATTTGCTACCTAATGGTCAGGAATATGTTATCTAAAGTGAGTTAGTTACTCAAGCTTTCTCTTATCAATGGAAAATAAAACAAGTGCCAATAGAGTACAGAAGAAGTAATCAAGACAAGTTACTGAAAGTAGATACTCAAACCTCCTCTCATCAATGTAAAAGCATAAACAAGTGTCAATAAACTACAATGAAGCTCATAAACAAAACAATTAGCTGAAATTACTACACTATTTACAGAAAAAACAAGAAATCTGAGTGATTTTGTTACTCGAACCTCCTCTGATCTATTGGAAGTCATAAACAAGTATCGATAAACTACAAGAAATTCCATAATCAAAACAAACAACTGAAACGACAACAGTCTTTTACAAAGGACCAAAAAATCCGCCTTAGCTCTATCAGATTCCAAACAAACAAAAGATTTACCACAAAAATTAAAGGAAACAAGAGCCAGAACCAAAAGAACTTAATCATTAACTGATAAACAAATGTCGATAAACTACAAGAAAGTCCACAATCCAACCAAACTAAACAATCCGCTTTCGACCCGTACTGATACAATCAGAAAATTATTCCTCCGATTATGATTCACAACCAAAACAGCCAAGAGAAACATCAGAGAAGTCACAAGAAACAAGAAAACTTAACGCCCCTCTGTGTTCAGAAAAGTACAAACAAATACCGAGAAAAGGAAGTCAAAGAAACAAGCAACGCTAACTCAACCAAAAACAGAGCACTCCGATCCAAAACAAAGAAAAGCTAACGAACAAGCAGAGCAGGTCATCAATAATCACAAGATAACCACTAGCATCAAACTACACCAGAAAAATCCACAAACAAGCGCATGCATATACACAAAGAAGAGAAACAAACACCTTGTAATGGAGAGGAACGCCGGTGTGAGGGCCAACGCCTATCTCGCCGGTGCAAAGAGCGCGGAAATTCTCAGCAGTCTTAGGAACGACGTGGTTATAGAGCTCAATCACAATCCTTCCTTCAAGCTCGCCGCCGATGCTAATATCCAAAAAACACCTCGGCCTCGCCATCTCCGCTGCTTCTTCTTCCTCCTCAGAGCTGCGTTTATGGCACCGGACCTTTCTAGAGACTTCTATTGCAGTAATGGCAACCGAAAACCCTAGCGCTGCCCTTTTTGAGATTCCAATTTGTTTTTTTAAAAATGAAAATTGGTTATTTTGATGCGAGGGGAGGGATTGTTACAGCATTTGAAATGAAATAATGAAATGTCGCTCTCAGTGCCCTTTGTTTTAAGGGCAGTGGCCCCTTTTGTTTGATAGTCCGCATTTGGCTCTTGTTTCAATTTAATTGTAACATATAAATGGTGGGTGGTAAAAATTCATTGATTCTATTTTTGTTTTTGAAAAAAAGGAATGAGATGGTTTACGCTGCCGTTGTATTTGTTGTGTTTTTGGCAATGTTTGATTTTGTCATTAAAATTTTTAAATTTGACAACTAAAATAATTATGTATTGTATGATTGTATCCATTCAAGATTGTTGAATTGATATGTTCTTGTGGAAATAAATTTTAATTGAGTATAATTTGCATATTTTATTTGTTGATATATTTTTTTAGATTATGTCATAGTTTATCCTGTGTGAGATTTGCTATAATTTTTTTTCTCAATTACTCAACAAATTTATTAATTGGATTACAAGTTTTTTTTTAATAATTAGTAAATCTTTAAAGAGGTTGAATTTCGAACATAAGACCTCCTCCTACCAACACATTCAAAGATATACTATTTGATCAAAGGCCAATTGGTTGTAACGACCCGGTCCCAATAAGTAGTGGCGCCGAGGTATGAGATCTGATCAAAGAGCGACCATGAGGGATGTCGATGGGGACAGGAATGAACAGGATCCATACCCGAATGAGAGGGGGTTTCGAGACTGTATTGGTATGGGACGATACAGTTGAGAAGGGTTGTGAACTGAATGTGTATCGTACTCGAATGCTATCGATACTGTGATGGTATGAGACGTCATAGTTAGAAGTGTTTAAGAGATTTGATTCGTACTATCTATATCAATAAGGTGCATCTTCTTTTCGGGAACCCGTTCCAAGAGAACTCCAAAGTTAAACGTGCTTGACTTGGAGTAGTCTCAGGATGAGTGAGCTCACTAGAAAGACACGTGTTGGTTTGTGGGGCCAAGCGGTCAGATCGGGGCGTGACATTGGTATTGGATCACAAGTTTACAACTTATAAATATCACTACAACACATATATACTTTTACTCGTAAATTTTTGAAAAATTCTTCCTGTCACACTATGGATTTTCCCTTACTTCCCCAATATTTCCCTGACAAAACAACACAATCAAAGTTTCACTGACAATAAAAAAGCTTTGTTCTTGTTTTTAGAAAATAAAGAGTAATGTTTACCATTTTGTAGACTGTGGAGTTGAATCCAACGTACCATATTTCTTAATTTTGTGCGGAAGGCGGTGGTCGCCAAGACATTATTATGCGGTTCATCGTTCCTCTTATTATTTGGATGATTACTTGAATTATTGGCATTATTTGCCTTAATAATAATATTATTAAAGTACAAGTTCCAATGGCAGTGAGAATAGTTGCTAAAAGTAATAAATAATAGTAGCACATAAATAATGGTTGAGACTTGATTGTGAGAAAATGATATAGATATTATCAGTATATGATTTATCAGCTTAATCTCTTACGTAGATTTATTTCATAAAATAATATCAGAAAAATTTAGATTTAGATGTTGAGAATGTGAATTATGACAGTTTCATTTACTAAATTGAATTGAAACATATAGATAAGTGAGAGGTGAAATATATATTATTTTATAAATTATCTTATATTTTTTTATGAGGTCTAGCATATACAAGTTTTTTTTATCATATTTCTCATTAATCCATCCCTGTTTATTTATATTCATAAGAAATATATAGCCAACCTAACAGACATAAAATTAATTGGTGAGGATGACTAGGTATGTCATATTACAAATGGGGCAACCAAATTACAAATCTAATTGCATAAGCATCCAAACCTCCCAAACACTAAAATAGCATTACAAATTAATTAATCATGGAGATTACTTGGGCCTTTGATAGTGCCTATTTGACGTTGAAAGCATATAATAATTTGCTACATGATTTTTCCAAATATGATTGATGACCCATATTTATTTGCATTCCATCTTATCATGCAAATATGTCAACGTTTGTTGATAATGGTATGAGTTTCTTTTTCTTTATGGGTTTTGTTTTCGTTATAACTTAGTTATTAATCCTTCCTACTTTTGTTGATAATTAGTGCCCAAGTTTCTTTCAAATTTGCCTTTAGCCAAATCCATATGCAACCCTTTAAACTTAGCACTAGATACCAATCGTTTTCCAAATTTTATAACTTTCAAAGTTGGCAAATAGTGCACTAATTGTCTTCCTTTGCAGAAGAAGAAGCCTAATGCTCCAACGAGTATTCCAATCTATTCCAAAAAAACTAATTGCCTTCTCAAATTTCGGAAATGAATTTGCATGTACTTCAACTTTTAAAACTTACTCAAATTATTCATTCTGTATCACGTATCAACATGTGGTTAATTTGACTATTGAAAAGTATCATTGTCATTAAAAAATTTACCTCATATGGGTTTACATTAAATTGAAAGGGAATTCTTCAACAGTAATTGTAGTGTATGGCTTTTTTTTCCCTTTCTATTTGGTTTTGTCCATTTTTTACTTTTGTGTGTGTTTATGTCCTTTTTTATCTTTTCTTATTTGCTTTTGTCTTTTTTTATTTCCCTTGTATTTTATTTTGTGTATTTTAACTTAGTATATCATCTTTAATATACAATATACCCTGTCAGTATTCGATATACTGTCACCGGAATCTGCCACTGACACCACCGCCGTCGGAACCCGCCAAAAACCATCCTGTCACTGAGATCTAGCCGTTTCTAGCATCCCCGCCGCCTGAAAAAAACAAACCAGAAACAAAAAGAGAAACACATCTCAGCGGCGGGCGAACTTCGACGGCGTGTCTCGGCGGTGGGGCGAGGTGGTGGCTGAAACGATGAGATCTGGTCGTGTCTCGGCGATGGGGCTTTTGAAGGCGGCTGAAACTACCAGATCTGGCCGACGGGGCTTGTGTGGGCGACTGAAAATGTCAAGATCTCGGTGGCGACAGGATCCGGCGGTGACGACGAGATCCGGCGACTGTAACACCCTTATACCTTCTTATACCTTTTAATAAGTATAGAAAAGTCTGTAAATTTTTTTTTAAACAAAACAAAACTCTTATTCATATATTACACATAACTTATCATTCTTTTACAATACCAAAATCATATAACTACAACATGA
>CAOJBJ011725737.1:0-11936 GCA_948291685.1 Euphorbia celastroides | reverse complement strand
GGTTGAGAAATAGAATTGAGAAGAAAACTGCCTATTTGCAAGAGCTGGAGGAACAAGTAAGAATATCATTTTTGTCCCTTTGTGGTTTGAGTGGAACGTTCCTTTTCTGGAACTCCTTAGGTGAAGTATTGGCTTGATTGAGTTCTATTGATTGACTTACTGTTCTCTTAATTATTAAGTATGTAGGCCTTCAGAATTTAATACAGCGAAACGAGCAGTTATACAGTTCAGAAAATGCTCCAAGTGGAGGAGTTTCGTTACCTTTTATTCTTGTTCAGGTAAAGTTTTTACCAATTTTGCTTTTGGGCCATTAACAGATGTCATATGTCCTAGTATCCTCGGTTTGCGATAAAAAAATATTGATAGATAAGGATACGAGTGTTCCCTCGTTTATTTTATCTGCAGTTAATAATTTCTTAGCTTGATTTTTTATTTTATAGAAGAAAATAACTTTGAAACTTCTATTTCCATTGGCAAGTTCATTTGGAATCATGGCATAGGTCTTTCAGGAGCCTCACATAATAAAAATATTGCTCAGAAACACTTTCATGTTCAGTAGTTGGACAGTTGGAGTTATAGGGGCTGTCTAGTTGGAGAAATATTCATATGAGCTTAATTTTTTTTTATCTTCATACTAGTTTGCAGTCATCTTTTCTCTTTCAGATGCATGGTGTAATCATCAATGGTCAATCATCTTAAGTTAGTTAGAAGTCTGTAATGTCATGTCTTCCTGATTTTGGTCTTATTAGTCATCACCTTGTACGAGTATACTGATTTGGATTTAACCATAACACTGAAAAGCTAATGTTTTAAGTGCCCAATTGTAGCTGAAAGAGGGAATATATGTTTATTTACAACTTTCTGTTCTTGTTCTAGCATAAGTTGTTTGCCTACATTATTATTCTCAACGTTTTTAATTTTATAGATATATGTGCATGTCTGTGTTATATGGTATGGCAAGTCGGTGACTAACTAAGAGGGTTGGGAATGGAAAGGTTGATTATATTATATGAGGAATGCTAATCATTCTTTGTTTAGGAGCTAAATTTTTTTTATTGAAGTTTACAAAAATAGTCTCTTTCCTTTGTAGATTGAGGACTGTTTTATCTGGTAAAATGATTTGCTTGGGTGGAACAGAGCAGAGTGGAGCTAACCATGTGGCTTGTATGATTTTATGCTGCAAAATTTCAATTTCCCTTTATTTTGGAATATGAAAATCATTTGAAAATTTCTGCTCAAGGATGTTTTTGGAGCAAGCTTGCTTTTGATAGAACACTTCAAATGTGATAGAACACTTCAATAGAAAGTGGAAGTTTCTATGGAACTCTTTAAGAAGAGTTCTCAGCAGTCTTCGGTTTTGGGTATTTAAGGTTGAAATGTTCTTGAGAGTTTGGACGATAAACTAACTGACAATCAAGGAATTGTCATTTTACACTTTTAAGCTGAAATCAATTTTTCTTTGTGTTGTATGCTTAGTAGTATGGACAAGTCGATCAAATTGACAGATGCCCTAGCTGATTGACAGATGCCCTAGCTGATTGACAGATGCACTTGCTGAACTGTATGGAGCAGCTGAGATCTATGCGATTTAATTTTAAGATAGTTTGGAATGACCATTTGCAAACCTCAAGAGGAACTGAAAATCATGGCATGTTCTTCGTAAATAGAAGTGAGACTAGACGATCGTCATAAATTATAAGTGGGGTCTGTGTTGTTGAGGTAGAAAATTCATTTTGTGCGTATTCCTTTTCTTTCATCACTTGAAGCAAAGTGCTGGGGTACGATTTGTTAAAATATTTTCCCCTCAAACTTTAATGTTGATTTAGCTGCACTGAAAACACTCTTTTGGCTCTCAGAAGTGATGATACTATATCGACTTGTGAAGTCCAAAAGCTGTCTGGACATTTTCGTATTTGAATATTATTGGGTATCCATTACCCTGCTGAAGAGTAACCATGAAACAATAATAGAGTTGTCTCCATGTGATTGTTAGGAACTGGATATTGAATTTGTAAATTGAGAAGAAGGAAAGAGAAGAATAGAATAGAAGAGAACAGAGTAGAAAAGTAGAGAGAAGATTAGAAAAGAGAGAGAGAGAGATAGTTTGTAGGAATATCATGTAAATTCTCATTGTCTCATTATTCTCCTACAATTAACAGATTGGTTCTTTATAGAGGAATTACAGTGTAATAGCCAGGTGGCACTAACACTTTTGACTTAATTAACAAACTAACAGAAATTGTAACTGGTACTACTTTTTTGTCACCTGACAGTGATTGATGGATAACGTGCTTGATCAATAGAACCAGCCACTGACATGCCCGTCAGGATAGATTGCCTACAATTTACCCCTTAGGGTACAGCCCTTCCTTGAACCATGCGTTAGTGCAAGATGCTTTGTGCACTGAAATACCCATTTTTCACCCTTCTATTGTTATCCCTCAGGCACTCATTGATTGTAGATGCTTAAGGCTGGGGTACGGTCTATACAGATATATTGGCCTGAAATCTGTGATGGTTTAGCTCCACTGGCTACAATCTTTAACTTTCTGCGGCATGATGGTAGAACTATTACTTGTGAAGTCAACAAGTTGTGTGGATATTCATAGAACTTGTATTTGGATGTTATTTCTGATACTGATTGTGGATGCTCTTAAAATAGTTGTATTAGGCTTCAATTATGTTATCTAGTGAGAAATATTCATTTTCTTATGTTGAGTTGATTTCAGCTGATTGCTTGTGTTTTTTCTCCCATGTATTTGGAAACATAAGACACGCCCTCATGCAACTGTGGAAGTGGAAATATCAGAAGATATGCAGCTTGTTCATTTCGGCTTTAATAGGTAACTCAATACCGCAAGCTTTTAGCCTCACTCGTAACTTTTTTTTTATGCTTGACCTGGACGGGTTATGGTACAGCTATCCTAAGTTTTGGGGAAAGCAAATTAAGACTTTGGCGCTTTTTCCGATCTTAATTCTGCCAAACTTTTTTTATTCGTTGAGGATAATTTGGAAAAAAAGAGAATATTATGGTCCACTGCATGGTTTACATATTAAGGACTAGTTTTGGATTGCTTTCCTTGACATGTGTCTCAAAAAGCTCCTTTTTCAAGCTTTCCCTAGCAGCAGTAGATTTTGCTTTTGGGAAAGCAATTAATAAAATATGCCGTCCAAGGGAAAAATTTGTGATTTTAGAAAAAGCTTATGAGATGAGCTTTACAGGATAGCAGCCGGGAAAGCAATGCAAAACATGCCCTTAGTCATACTTTTCAGATTAATTTAGTGGATTGACCACATTCCAATCTGATAATAATGCATAATATTTATGTACTCCTTTTGCAGCACCCCTTTTGAGCTTCATGATGACAATTACGTTCTCAAGGCAATGAAATTCTGTGAAAGACCGCAAAGTGATGGAATGGTCCCCAATCTAACTGTTGATGGAGGTGAAGGTTGTAGCATGTCCAACATGTACCAACCACAAACCCTTCCCCCATCAGCAACTAATACAACTGTCGGGGGTCCCACCTCTCCACCGATTCCTGGAATCATAAAAGCACGAGTCAAGCACGAACACTGACCAGGATACATGGCATGTTTCATCATCAGTGTCTGTACATTCTGTAGAGTAGTTCTGATGCAGGAGGAATCGCTTCTATAATTTATCAAAAGGTAACAAGCTGATCAGTCCATTGCTCTTAGGAAATTACATGCAATATCTATTCGTGTAAGGTCATCAGATATAGATTGTGATTAACAATGTAATTGCTTAATTTATTTTTCTTTAGCTGCTGTAGCGGAAAGAAGTTTACTCATTGGGTCATATTAGGCTAAAGAGGATTGTTGAAGTTGCGTACAGAATTATAGGAATAGCCATTTTTGGCGAATGGATGTTATTCGTGTTTCTCTGTGGTAGAAATATTGGAAAGAGTGTTACGAATTAATCCTCTGGTTAAGATCCTTAACATTCATGTTCAATTTCACAGTACACTCAAAGGTTGTTGATCTCTTATTGTTGTTCATATGCTGAGGCAAATGGCAAAAAAGTTGTCATTGCCACATGTCAGGGGACAACACTCGACACGGCTGAGAAATGTCTTTGTTTTCTCGGCAAATGAGCCACTAATTTACAGCCTTATCCTGTCTTTGTATCTTCAAGGTAGCTGGTCTTTTTATTTCTTGGTAAGTCGTTTTGTTATCCGTTGTTTAGCAAGCAAGCGGATGCATTAGAGTCCTTAGGAGGAATTGGATAAGCAGACTCTTCAACGAGTGCCAGCGTTGAGTTTTTGAATAATCGGCAAGTTTTGTGAATGGAAGAGCTTTTTGGTTTCTTCCTGGTCCGCCATATTTATCTGATATTGGATGTCCTAAATTGTTTTGGCAAAAGGTTTTTTAAGGTACCGGAACTTTTTCATTTTTTGCTGGTTAAACATTTGTGCTTCAAGTTTGTTGATTGAAGCTGTGAAAGTCCTAATGCTTTTAGTGTTAAGTTGTGTGGTGCATTTGAAACCCTCCATTTTGAGAGCATCCTATGTTGGAGAGAGTGACCTTGTTCTAACAAATCCTCAGCCAAACGACAAATATCACTATTTAGTATTTTATAGTTTGTTTGTTTGCTTTGATAACGCTCCATTGGGAGATATGACCAAATGAGCCACATGGTTGGGAAGCGGATTATGTGTTCCTACGAACAACACTGATCATTGAGTTCTATTCAGATCATTTCAATTTTCATAGCTTGTGGCAATTTGGAAATGATATCAACATCTACAAGCAATTTGGCTGAGCAACCTTACCAGTAACCATGATTGTTGATTGCCTTGAGACTAATGGCGCCTTATGTTCATAATGAATGTTGTTGACTAGTATAAAAGGCAAAAAAAGTTATGGATATAGAAAAAAAGGAGTAATGTGCATCACGTAAAAACAAGAATAATTAGGTAAAAGTTAGGAACAAATATTGATGTATGCAAAAGTAGAAAGCAATTAAACTTTAAATGCTACAATTTCCTTTATTTTATTTTGATTGAATGCATAAATATTTCTTTCAAGTGTAAAATTTGTTGTTTTTCACCCTCAACTTTCAAAATGATCCATTACTCTCCTCAAGTTGGTAAAAATCTACCGATTACCCCCTTCCTCCTTGATGCTACGTGTCAAAATATGATTAGTTTGATTTTTCAAAGATGAATTTTTTTTTACTTTTTTCAGTCCAATCAAAAGTTGACATGTGACATCAAGAGGGTAATCGGTAGGTTTTTGCCAACTTGAGGAGAGTAATGGATCATTTTGAAAGCTGAGAGTGCAAAGCGGCAAATCTTGCCAACTTAGAGAGGATATTTATACATTTAGCCTTTTATTTTTAGCATATTTTATAAGAATAAATTATATCTATTTTTTTATCATGTTTCATACAGTCATCTTCTTTAATCACATATTGATAACTACATCACACAATCATAATTCACAGCTGAATTGAACTTCAAACTCGTTTAGATAAGATACTTGATTATATTTCATTCATTCAGCAAAAGAGTTTCAGATATATTATGTTAATTGACGTTATGGAGTAAGCAAGTATTTTATGATTCTAATCTTCAAAATCGTTTGTTAAGGGTTATAAAAGAATAGGTTGCAACAGTTTTTTTTCATACTAAGTCTTGTCTAAAGACATATTTGTCTTTGCAGTAAAACAAGTCTAATTTATTCATATTTATGTTTTGTCCAGTGTTTTAACTCCGGTACATTGTTTTTAATTTTTAAAAGACAAAACCCATCTGAAACCCCATATAGTTGGCACAAAAAGCCCCTTAGCCCCCTATAGTTGCAGAAGCCTCATTTAACCCACTGAACTTGGCAAAAGTGTACCTCTCAACTCCTTCAATGTCACGTGTCAACTTTGTATTGGTTTAAAAAAATATTAAAAATTAATTCTTTGAAAATTTAAACCAACTAGAATTTGACACGTGGTAATGAAAGGGTTGTGAGGTACACTTTTACCAAGTTTAGGGGGGTTAAATGGGACTTCTGCAACTATAGGGGGGTTGAGAGGCTTTTTGTACCAACTATAGGGGATCCTGGATGCGTTTTTCCTTTTTAAAATGATCTATGTTTTCAGTCTGTGAATCAAACTATAAAATTGTTGGTTGGTTAGTAAAATTGATTCTTTAACATATAGAAAAACTTTTATATCATGTTTGTTCAACTTTAATTAGAGTTGTAACTGTTTCTCTTATTTAATAAACTATATTCTTCAGCAGAGAAGGAAGAATAATAGGTCAAATGCATCAATTGCTCCTTCAAGTTGGTAAAAAAAGTCAGTTGCCACACTAAAGTTTGAGGTTAAACACATAACTTCCCTAAATTAGCAAAAAGGTACAACTTAACTCCCTCGAGTTGACGTGACACTATTTTATTGAAGGAAGTTATGTGTCTACCTTTGTCAACTTGAGGAAGTTATGTGTCTACTTTTACCAATTTGAGAGAGTTATGTGTCAAGTTTTGTCAACTTTAGGAAGTCATGTGTCCAATTTTGCTAACTTTAGGGATTTATATGTCCAAGTTGAAAGATTGGAGTGACATGTGACATTTTTGCCAACTTGAGGATCAATTGATGCATTTTGCCAAGAATAATAATATGATACATTCAGATAAAGCAGGAGGATTATCAAAATACCCAAATTCTAATTGATTGACCGACACCATCCATCACAATAAACGTCAATAACATTGCTTACAAATATGACGTTCAATAAAGTTTTTCAATTGGTGGGCAATCAACTGAAATGAGTTTCCATCTCCACACTAATACTTTATTTCCTTGTTTTAAAGTTGACAAGATGGCATGTCAAGAGCTCAAATAATATACAACACAGCAATCAACAGCACTGGACAATCGGGAGAAGGGAATAGTGCACACCTATTCATCTGATTTGGAAAATGTCAACACTCACATTTTGGACCGAAGAGCCTGTTCGATCAATTCTCTTCTCAGGATTTTTCCAGCAGCCGACTTCGGGACACTGTTTATAAACGTTACTCTATGCAGTCTCTTATATGGTGCAACCTGCACGTAGCACAAACAACACGGGATCTGCTTAATAACTCACCAAATGAGAAAAACAAAACTATTCTCAGTTTTTAAGGCCAGGAGAAATTTACTTGTTCCGCTATGAACTTCTTAATGTCTTCTTCAGTGAGGGAGCTGTTAGGTGAGCGAACTACATATGCTATTGGGACCTCGCCTGATTTTGCATCCGGGAATCTGGAAAAAGGAATAATCTGAATTAAGAGGAAAAAGGTTCCAGGTCTGTCTTCTTATTCGGCAACAAACAAGTA
This sequence comes from Euphorbia celastroides, assembly GCA_948291685.1. Classification (NCBI taxonomy): domain Eukaryota; kingdom Viridiplantae; phylum Streptophyta; class Magnoliopsida; order Malpighiales; family Euphorbiaceae; genus Euphorbia; species Euphorbia celastroides. Next base: position 4,598 of record CAOJBJ011725737.1, on the reverse strand, counting down.
AGAAGGAATAACTGTAACTTACGGGATAACCACAGCATCTAATATTTCAGAGTGTGAAAGAAGTAAGCCTTCAAGTTCAGCTGGTGCCACCTGCCATTAACAATGTGGAAACTAGATTACACTGAAAGTCAAATTATTCAACTTTTTGTGCATTTAGATATATTTTTTCAATTTTGGTGACCAGCAATATGTGGTCGTTTGCTTCAAATTCTGAACCTCTGACTTTGAGAGTTCTTGTCCACAAATGGGGAGTTGATTCAAACTACAGGACATATGGAGGAATGAAATTATGGTCTCATGTCACCGGATTATTTATAACCAATGTATATCATGTATTGAAACTACAGCAAGTATAAAACTGAGTGAAAATTAGCAATTCAGAAAGCAAGCAGCGAAAAGAATTGAAGGCCTTTTATACGAGTCTCAAGATGCGTTCATGTTCGGTATCCCTAACTAGGAAAGAAACCAGATGTAGTAACTACCTATCAAGTTGTTAGAATTAACAGCGACTATAACCAGCATAACACTAATGGCCTATAAAACATAGCAAACCCAATTGATTTTTCATTCTCATCATGATCAAGAGGTACAAGAAATTGAGAGAAATAAAATGCATCCATTGAATATCATCGAAAGAACAAATTAAAGATAATATACTTAAATCTCATGCGGAAGACAGTATTAGCAATACAACAGGTCTTCCCAAGTCAAATATGAGAGCATGCACTTCAAAAACTCAATCAAAATAAGTGACAAATAAAATAGATAACTCCACTCTAGAAGATATACAATCTTTTGTTGCTCAAATAAAGCACTGGAAAAGTGCTACTTTTGTTAACATCATCTAACATGTGATATTTCTGAAAAGTTATTTTACCTGAAAACCTTTGCACTTGATGAGCTCTTTGATTCGGTCTACAACAAACAATAGCCCTTCATCGTCAAAATATCCAAGATCTCCTGTGTGCATCCATCCTTGCGCATCTATTGTCAATTTTGTAGCTTGTGGGTTGTTATAATAGCCTGTGAAGGCCATCAATTAGTAATTTAAACTCATTAGGACTTGATGAACTTAGTACGGACTATATAATCAATATAAATAATCGCCTTTGACTTTTAGCACTTGTTCCCTTACTGAGCGGTTCTACTAGATTAATACAATGCATAAGCTGACAGATTCGGAAAATTATTTCTTATCGAGCAGACAAAGGAGAATTGCAAGGTAGAAAAACCATATAACACGTGCCATAATGTGAAATCCCTGGAAAGGCAGAAACCAAATATACCTTTTCCTTGTATGCTTATCAGACAAAAGAAAGTTAAAACTCAGTTTAGTGGCTCTTATATTTAAATCCCTTCCTTCTCGGAAACTAAATATAACTTGTCGTTGTATTCTGCAAAATCTCTTCAAGTTGTATACGTGTAATGATCAAGCTGCCAAATATACCTTTTTCCTTGTATGCTTCTCAGGAAAAAGAAAACTGACATTAGTTTAGTGGTTCTCATATTTAATCCTCCCAAACTCTCAAAAGTCACAATGGCGTATTATGGCTTTAGTAGTCAATACACAGCCATGCAAGAAAATAGATATACAAATTTCTAAATCAAGATTCTCTGCTACTGTTTCTCCATTAGAGAAGATGTGCAGCAGAAGGGTCAGGGTAAATGGAAGTTTGAGAAATTACTAGGCAAAACCAATACAGTACTTCCTCAAAATTTATAGACTGTAAAACTGAAATGCCTAAACAAGGAATTACCTTGCATTATATTTGGTCCTCGAAGACAAATTTCTCCCAGTTGATTTGGTGGTAGAGGCTTTGATGTATCTACATTAACAATTTGTGCTTCAATACCAGGAACAAGTAACCCAGTTGAACCAGTAAGGCGAGTTCCTTCCGCTGTATCCTCCAGTGAAATAATTCCACACGTTTCTGTCATGCCATATCCCTGCCATGGAAATATATTTTAAATTTTGATACCGCATATCTAAGTGAAAGAAAAATGTCTCAATGCAGAAAATTGTTTCGAGCCAGTCTCAAAAAGTCAATCGCCAGGAACAAGAATCGCCTTTGAATCAGAGAGCCAAGTTCCCTATTTGGGTGATCAAGTGAACTGATTCATAGAGTTCTAACATCATGCAATATTCCTAACATGTTAACTCTGATAGCTTACATTTTAGCCACATGATTCCACCTAAAAAAGATATCTATAACATGTTAATACTTCTTATATATAATCGAACACTATTCAAGATATTCCAGATCAAAGCCTGACAATGCAGCAGGAACATGTTAATACTTCTTATATATAATCGAACACTATTCTAGATATTCCAGATCAAAGCCTGACAATGCAGTAAACCACAGTTCAAGCCAGTAAAATGTATAACAAATGCATATCTGGGAACACCCCAACTGACCTAATACTTTTACAATTCACATAAAGTGAGACACGAATGTGGATCCTATGAATTCAGGCAAGGTCATGTGCCATTAATTGCTGCCCAATTAGAACTTGGGAAAATTTTATGTTTCAACTTAGGCCATTAATAAGCTATTAACAAGAAGATTATGGCTGTAATTCAGGGATGGGGTAAACCCAAAGCTTCTTTTTGGTCTCGAATGCAAGGTTTGTTGATTTTGCATAGATAGCATCTAAATATACAAGGCCGTTCGATGAAGAACTATATGAGTTTAAGTTCAACAAAAATGAATCTCTCAATACAATTGATTTCTTTTATTCTATAAGGCTCCTTACATTTTTAACTGTTCTCCCACTTTCTAAGCAAATAAACAGATCGAATTGAGAACTAATTGCTCAGCAAGTACAAACAAACAAGTGTTCAAAACTAGTAGAAATTGAGAACCTGCATAATGGCGACATGAGGCAGATTCTTATAGCACTCCTCCATCACATCTTTCCCCAGTGGCGCGGCCCCTGATCCAATAACTTTCAATGACGACAAATCAAATTTCTTCACAACATTCTGCTTGGCCAGGGCGATCATCACTGGGGGAACCACATATGTATGTGTAACTCTATACTTCTCAATGTTGCTCAACATATTCACCAAATCAAATTTCTCCATAATTACCGCAGTATTCCCTCTCCTAAGCTGCGAGTAAGTGGTCACCACAAATCCCATGATGTGAAACATCGGCAGGAAACACAGAAACACATTCTGTGGCTCCTTATACCTATCCTGATCAGCTGTCACCATTAGCGATACAGTAATGAAGTTCCGATGCGTCAATATCACTCCCTTGCTAGTTCCCGTCGTACCAGACGAATAGAACAGCGCCGCGGTGTCGTTTTGCTTCACGTCGCCCCTCGGTAAATCCGAAACTTCTCCCGGCGATTTCAACAGATCAAAATAGTTCCACGCCCTCGGATACGACAACGAATCGCCGGAATCGCGAGAATTCAAGAGAATCAACGGCAAATTGAACTGCTTAACTTTGCCAATCAATTCAGGGACAGTGACAATGATCTTCGGATTGCAATCTTTGACTTGCTTAGCAATCTCAGCCGGAGTATACACTGGATTACAAGGGGACACGATAGCGCCAAGAGAGACAATAGCGAGGCAGCAAATAGGGAAATGGATCGAGTTGGGAGCGAGGATGAGAACGACATCGTTTTTGGCCAAATCGAGCTTGATCAGCGAGTGCGCGAGCTTCGAAATGTGGAGCCTGAGCTGCCGGAAAGTGAGAGATTCGCCGGAATCGGAGTCGATCAGGGCGACGGAGTTAGGAAAAGAGAGAGTTGACTTGATGAGGAAAGATGTAAGAGAAAGATTGGGATCTGTAGGGAAATTTACACTCGGTCTGGGAGAGGAATAGATTTGTGTTTGGGGACTGTAGGATTTGGCCATTATTGGTTGCAGATTTTCTTCTGCGGCTTGATTGTTTGTTTCTCGGGAATCCTGTTTTCTCGAGAAAATTTAGGAGGAGATATCAATATTGCCTTTCCCGCTAAAGTTTATTTTTTCATTGATTAGTACAATGGGTTTGAATTTTTGGATGCACCAATATTTTTCTTAATTGTTGTTTTTTTAATAATTAAAAAATTCCTCGAAAGATACTGTAATGTGGTATGAACTTAAGACTGAAGGTATATCAATCATTCAATTGAACTAAATTCGATTGATTAGTTATCTATTATTTAAGTGTATCTGTTTGTATTGTAAAACAATGAACATAATCTATTATATTAAAATAGAAATTACAAATTTAATTAAAAGTACACCAACTTAAAGTTAAGTATCTGTTTTATGAAGTTAAGGATCTGTTAAAAAAATCTGCTTTGCACCATAATTTGTATTATGAAAAGATAAACAATAAGAATAATTAATTAAATTTAAAATAACAATAAATCAAAACACAAATGAACTAAACTTATATTTGCAAAAATAGACATACATTATATAAAACTATTAAAAATTATAAAGTTGTGACTTTTTTATGACTTTTAATCAACTATTTTAAAGACTCATAATTATAAAATATTTATTTATATTCTGTAACATCAATTAAAGTCTTATATGTGAAATACTTTTATTCAACGGATATAAATTTATCGTGAATTATACATTAATC
>CAOJBJ011725724.1:0-10738 GCA_948291685.1 Euphorbia celastroides | reverse complement strand
TGGTGATATTCTCTTACTTTGTTTTTTATAACTAACCCACTGAATACTCAGCTTCGCTGATACATCAGTGTACATCCATCAAGCACTTAAAATCTATCACTGAAAAGCTCGCTGAGACTTAAACTTCTCAGCGCGCAAGTGTCAGCATCAGCGAAAATAACTCGTCGCTGATCAGAGAGGGTAAAACGAAAAGGATTTCAAAAATACTGCATTAAATTGTTTTTAACGCAAAAAAGTCATTCACCCCTCTCTGACACGTGTTATATTGCTCAAGGGGACCAACAATATTCAAATTTAAACTTATACTCAGTTATTTAAATCGTCGTGACTTGAATTTGCCTGTAAATACACAAAATTTAATTGAAAAATTCACTCATCGAAATTAAGTGCAAGTTAAATATAGTCAAATAAAGCTTCAATACATCAAATAAGAAAAATAAAAATTAGTTGTCAAGTGAAATATACGTCAAAACTATAAAGTTGACTTAAAATACATACATCATGACTCTTTTTCTATTTATTAGAATATGAGAAGAATATGTTTCCAAATATATAAATAATTGCCGCTTGGAAAGGCCACGTGTACAGGAGGATCTGTCGTCATCTTTAATGGGCCCCGCTTACGAGCCACGCGTTGCCTTATATTGCGCCCATCTAGTGGGCTTCACGTGGGCCGTATTTTTTCTAATTTTCTGGTCATAAATAAATTTTATTTCTTTTATATATAAAATAGATTTTATTAATATTTACATAAGCAAAAACATCTATGTCACACGTCACATGCACTCCACCCTCTTGTTTTTCTACCGGTTATTGGCGGTTCCAAAATCACACCCACTTTTTTTTCATTCCTCTTACAATATGGTTTTGACATGTAACTGGTGGTTTAGTTATTAGTTGGTAATGGTAGTTTATGTGAATACAATCGATCTATAAGACCTAAGGACGAATTTGTGAAAAGAAAAAACTACATGGAGCTACATTGAACTATCGATGTAGCTGCTTTGGTAATTAAGTTAATAGAAGATGAAGTTACTACAATGTATATTGATTACGGTTATAAAAGAGCAGAGACCTAATAACTATATATTTTTTTGTATAACTTTTGTCATGATGGTTTTCTCACATTGAGTGAGCATAAATCCTTTATTCAATAATGATATTTACATTGTTTACATACTCAAGTGAGGCTACAATGTGAAGATTTTCTTGTCAATAGTAATTTGTTGTTGTTGATAACTTTATGACGTCATTCAAACAAAGTTTTGTCAATGGAATGAGGGAGCACTATAACAAGTAAAGGTAGAAAAAGTTGTGTGAGAATTCAGTGAAGTTCTTTTTGATGTTTAAGATGTTGACAAAAAAAGATACTTGTAAAAGTAAATTAGAAGAATGTAACACATTATTTTAAAGATTATGTATCGTTTGTCAGTTGAATAACTGCACATAACGACGTTAATATCATTACGTTTCTCAATTTATTTATGAAAATCTATATGTAGTTACACCTGTATGCAGGTGACAAAAGCATGATCACACATGCATTGATTTTTTGGTGGGTTTCATATTGTAATCAAACTTTCAATTGTCTGTTGATACTTTATTTCCGAAATAATTAGAATTGATTGAAATGAAGCACTCTTTTATTATATGGTACCAAACAGACAAAAATGTGTTGACAAGTTAACAATCAGTATTTTCGATGTTTTCACCTTTAACTAAAATATTATTTTAATAAAAACTTAACGATGTACATATAGTTTAAGAAGTTAAACATTTTCATGTATTTTAATAAGTTACTAAGTTACTAAAGTATCCTTCGTACATTCAAACATATTAATTTCACTTATTTTAGCATGTATCTATTTTTAGTATACCAATAATGTAAACAACACTAAAATAAAAGCACATCAGAAAGTAAATTCTCATTATATTTTCTAATTTATCAACATCATTTTAAATAAGCCCTTTCTTGATTAGAAAAAGAATATTTAATAAATCAAACACCAAATCTAACAAGTTGAACTGCTGATACACTCGAACCTTTTCAGTAATAAAAGTGATCCCAAAAAATATTCAATTTATATTACTTACATTGGTGTATTTATATTATATTACAAAGTAATAAAAACACCGGGAGAAGGAGTTACCCGTACCCAAGAGTCCACGTGTCCAGGGTGAACCAAATACGTGGAACAATAGCGGGTGATTGTATCATAACCCAAGAATCGGAGTTTAAATACAGGAAAACTCCTATAGTGTTAAATGATACTCTATAATTACTCCGGAGAATCGCCGACGAACTCGATTGACAGCTGTCGCTCCGCCGCAAATCTAGGGTTTGGTTTCCTGTACGCTCTATTTGACCGGTGAGTCTCTCAATTTCCCTTAATTCGTTGATCTCTTGAGGTTTTTGTGGCGAACTTTGACGTGTTGGTTAACTTGAGGATTTCGGTTTGATTTCCTTTTATTTTGGTTGGGTTTCGTTTTTTAGTCGGAATTTTGGTGAAATTAGAGTTCTTTTCGTGTTAATTTTGCGTTGCTGATTTCTTTTGAAGATGGAATTTGGTTTAACCTTAGGATTTGATGATTTACGAGGGATTCTATTGTTGCAGCTGTGTTTTTGGAAATTCTGTGTTTGAAAGTTGCTTTTTTGCGCTGAAAGTTTTGAAATTAGGATTTAATTGTGGGTGAAAGACATTAGAATATGTGCTAGTTGGTGATGCCTAGGGTACTATTTGAAGCAAAGCAAAGAGGAGGTTTCATGTACATTGGTAGAGCTTAATTGTACATATTGTACACCCTTTGGTACATTTTGCTATACTTTTATATATATCTTGCCTGCACCAAAATTGTTTCTGAATTGTTGTTGATCAAGGGCCAATATTAGTCTGTAGGAGTTTGAAGGCATGCAGTCAAATTCCAAGACTGTGGATCCCCTGGGATCTAATCCACACATGATGCAGCAATACTCGATTCATGCTGAGCCGTGGTGGCGAAACATCCCTTACAGTGGGTCTCCAGCTGTGCCAGCAGGGAATGCATCCAGTTTGTCTTCGCCTGAAGACCCGAATGGTTCGGTTTCTAATGATGGTCAGTCTATGTCCAATGGGAGATTGAATGATGAAGATGACGGTGTTAGTAAGGAATCGCAGAACCGAGCATCTCCACGATCTGGTATTTAGTTGCTTGAAATTTTTGGAAATTTATCTGAAATGTGAGCTAAGAAGTTTTGCTGTTAGCTGAGTGTCTGATAAATTTGAATGAGTTTTCTCCCTGCCTTTGGTTTCCTTCCATGTTTGTGATGGTGATAATTGATATTTTTGCAATGCATTTTGCTCTAGTTCTAGCTGGATCGAATATAATGGAACTAGGATCTTATTTTAGTGTAGTCTATTATCAAGGATGCTAAACCGTAGTACACAGAAAACTCCACATATGTCAACTGTTTAGAAGCTAGAGAGACTTACATAGTTGTTTCAATTTGAATTTGCTGATATATGCTGTGATCTTTAATTTCAGTTGATCAGAGAAATCTGAATCAGGTTACTTCAAGTATGACTACAATGCATGACGGGTGCCTGACACAACATCCACAACTTGAACTTGTTGGTCACTCAATTGTAAGTACTTCTTTTTCTGGCTCTTTAATAGCATTTTGATTAAATTTTTCGCCTGTAAAAGTGTAAAGGATTGGCGGGAAGCTAATTTGCTAGTGAAATTTGAATCCTGTAATCTGTATAGTTCAAAAACTTGTTACTACATACGATTTGGAAGCGTATGCTAGTTTCTTTTTTGAAATTCTATTGCAGGCATGTGCTTCAAATCCATACCAGGATCCATATTATAGTGGCATGATGGCAGCTTACGGGCATCAGCCTTTGGTACTTATTACCCCGTGCAATAATGTTCTAGTTTATGTGCTTTATTTTCTCTCTAATTCTATCTTCTGAAGCTAAAAGTTGAACCTTTTCAATTATCCAGAACGTTCCTTTTTTCTTTTTTTTTTCTGACAATTACATTGTTGTTTTTCTTTTTCTTAACAAAGGAATGTAAGAGAGTCCACTCTTACAAGTCAATTTTTTTGATGCAGGCGTACCCTCATCTCATGGGATTGCCTCATACCAGAATGGCTTTACCACAAGAAATGGCTCAGGAACCGGTTTATGTGAATGCAAAACAATTCCAAGGGATTTTTAGGCGAAGACAAGCACGTGCCAAAGCAGAGCTCGAGAAGAAACTGGTCAAAGTCCGAAAGGTAAACTCCAACAAGCTTTTACTATACACCATAGCACTGGCTTTTGCACTTTGCAATGTCCCTTTTCGGCTCAAAAGTCTACTACATAATTTCATGTCTTTCAGCCCTATCTCCATGAGTCGAGGCACCAGCATGCCATGAGGCGGCCTAGGGGCACCGGGGGGCGATTTGCCAAGAAAACCGAGGCAGAGACCAAAGACGAAAAAGCCGGTGAATCCGGTCCACTCATCTCATCTCTGTCCAACAGTTCATCAGAGTCAGACCCCGCTGAAGCCTGGGGTTTCTCCCGTGGCCAACCCGAGCTGAGAGCCAATGGGGGTGGTCAAAGGCCGCTTTCCATTCAGTGAACTCCAACGCCTCTGGTGGATGCCAAGATGGGAGGATTCAGTGGCATATCTGAGTCCTGATTGGATCTGGCACCCACTTGATTGGCAATACATTTGCCAGTTGGCAATTCATTCTTGGCTTTGTATCATGTTTGGCTTCCCGGATAGACGATCAAGACCGGTGGTTTCTTTTTAAGTATGCCAATGGTTGTTTTGTCTGTTCCCTTGTATATAATCTGTACATAGAACATGGGAATTGGTACTGTGCAATTAGCAATAGTTTGTGGGAAAAACTGAGAAAAGGGTACTTCAGTTATCTATTATCTATTATTGTATGAATGAAATGAGTGCTGTAAGTTTGCTGCGGTTTCAGTTGGCTGATTTTGTATTGAGATGCTTTGCATTTATATCATATTACTCTATTTGCCTAGGCTTTGCTTTGCTCTCTTCTTTTGGTTAAGTTAAACTAGCCCCCAGTTTATGCTAAAGTTAGACGGCCGAATAGATCCGGACTTAAAATATGCATTTAATATTCTCTCTTTTTCTGAACAATAAAAAGTTTCTAGTCTCCTGAACTTGCAGGAATTTACAAGTCTACTGCCTTTAACTTTATAAAGATAATCTTTCTATGATCATAATTTGACAAGGTGCCTTTTATAAAATCTGCTGACTAGAAAACCATTAGGAACCAGTTCAGGTATTGTTACAAGAATGCAGGCATATCTTGCGATTTCAGCTCTGAAAAATGTCATTTTCAGCCATTGGAAAATGGCATAATTTCGTGATCTAGATCAATGGATATCATTCAAGGGGCACAAGTTAAAAGACAACTACAATAGTTTATTTCTATTATGGTTTTACACCAAAAAATTAACCCAAAAAATACCAAAGGAAAGAAGGTAATGTATCCTGCTCTCAAGTATAGGATGTTCTAATATAAATATATAAAATTTCAATCCTGATGTTGATCTATGTCGTCTACTTTGTCAAACACTTCATCTCCCAAATGCTGCTCGGGTTTCACGCCACCCTCGTCGGTAAAACTGGTGTTTGTGTTAGTTTCAGTAGAGTTGACCACCGGTTGTTTTTCCATCATCCCCGAAAGTGCCAAACTCGGGGACCACTCGATAACATCGTCAATGATGTTGGACACCCTCTTTTGATACCTGCAAGATCATAGTTTTTGAGATGACCCGGACACAAAAGCTCACTAAACACGAAAGGGCATTTTGAAACTACTTTTCTAGGACAAAGCAGCATATTTTGATTCCAAAATGTGATATCAAACAACATTGGCTAAATACATCATAAGCCCTTCAAACTTGGCACAAAGAATCTATTGTCCCCAAAAATTTTAAAAAAAGTCCCATCAACTTGCAAAAGTGTACCAATTTGCCCTGTTCAACTTGCAAAAATGCAATCGTTTGCCCCTTGAATGCTACGCGTCAGCTTTTATTAGGCTTGAGTTATCAAATATGTCATTTTCTCTCTCCAGCCAGAATTTGACACGTGGCATCCAAGGTGGTAAGCTGATGTATTTTTTAAAGTTGAAGGGGGGCAAACTAGTAAAGTTATGCAAGTTGAGGGGCTTGAGAGGACAAAAAGTGTATCAATTTGCCTCCAACTTTAAGAAAATGCATCAGTTTGCCCTCCTAAATGCCACACATCAGCTTTCGGTTGGCTTAACTTTTTAAAGATGTAATTTTTCTCTCCAACAAGAATTTGATACATGGGAAAAATAGGTAAACTATGCATTTTGTAATGTTAAAGGGGCAAACAAGTACATCTTTGCTAGTCAACGAGATTGAGAGGACTTTATCAAAGTTCAGCAGAGCAGCACGCTATTTGTGCCAAGTTCAGGGGACTAATGATGTACTTAGCCAATATTTCATAATTAAGTAAGAAGGGGCAAAATGTACTACGCAATACCGAAATCCACTATTGTAGACAAAGTTAATGAGAGCAACTTTTCGGGACATAAGACCGACCTGGCTCTAGCAGCCTCATCAGGGGCATGGTGCCTGAGAAGTAATATGACTAGCACAGCTAAAAGTGCATAGAAAAGCCTGGCTGTCCATTTAGGTTTTTCCTCCTCGTCTTTGTTGGGCCAGAAACGGAATAACTCCCTCAATGTAGCTTCTTCTGCTAGGATGTTCGGGAAAAACCAGATGCGCTTTCCAAGAGCGATATATAGAACGCCAAAAACAGTAGCTCTTACTGCAAATAGAATACAAACAGGTGATCAACTTCAAACGAAAAAGAACAAACCGAACAAGAAACAATAGCTTATATATCTGAACTACTTTCAAGTAATCACGATGAGAATTCATAAGTTCAGTAAAAATTCAAGTGTATTCCACAATAGTTCAGGAAAAACTAATCTTTTAAATCTTGGAAATATAGAAACTCGAAAGAGCACAGCCCTCAAAATATGCTAATACAGAGACTATAAACTTGATTAATTCCTCAAATTCAAGTTCAATTTCCCTTCATAGAGAATATAAACTTGATCAATTTCTGAAAAGCTAAGGTATAATCTTTGGTCCATAAGCAACATTAATTGAAGAAAAACCGATCGGTTGTAACTTACTTAAGAGCAGGGATAGAATAAGTAAAAGAACCCCAGCACATGAGTAGAGAATCAATAGCTTGCACTGGTGGGGATATACAGGAAACAAGCAAATTGCTAGAGTCACCACTGGCCAGAAAAATGAGAGAAGAGTCTGCCACAAAGGTCGTCTCTTTACAAAGGTCCATGCAAAAAAGGCATCATTTTCGGAAAATACTTGATCCTGCAAAAGAAATCATACCATTTTAGATAACTAATAGCATACTCTGGAATTCAAAAAAGATCCATCAAGATGCTAAAGCTCATAGCATGAACTAAGATTCTACGCAGAAAGAGCTAATTCTAAGATTTGAACAAGGGAATATATATCAATAACTAAGATTAGGAAAAGAAACGGATTGGAGTGAAGGGTATCCTGATCCTTAAAAAGACCATATTCATCTATTAGAATGAAATATTCTACTAATCATTAATCAAACAAAAGGAAAACAGAATACCTAATTAGTCCAAAATACTAAGGGTCGGTTAGGGATTGCTTTTCCAGGTTGTTCAGAAAAAGCTTCATTTTCAAGCTTTCCCTAGAAGCAACAGATTTTGCTTTCGGGAAAGCAATAAGCAAAATGTGTTGTCTAAGGTCAAAATCTATTGTTCTATGAAACTTTTGTGAGATGAACTTTTCGGAACAATAGTTGGGAAATCAAACCCGAACAGAATCTAAATAATATAAACAATAATATAAGAAATTGAAGCAGTTAAATTCATTGCAAAACCAAGAATAGAAAGTAAAAGAATTTAATAAGAAAAGGAATCAACTTACAGGGAAGATCTCTAAATGGGCAGGCCAGGTAGACAGTTTTTTCTTCCCAGGACGAACTGTTTTTACCACACGATCACAACGAACTAAAAGATTCTTTCTCAATAAAATATTGGCAATTTCTTCAACCTCTAAGCTTTTATTTGATTCCAAGATATCTTTTTGCTCGGGATGATTTCTTGAAAAGCTCACAAAATCCTTCCCTCTAAAGTATTCCACACGGGTCTCTTGTAAAACCGCCCACCGAGATTCCAACCCTTTGTGGTCTCTCACCTTCTCAGCAAACAGCTGAAACACATCCTTCTTTGCCGATTGTTTCTAAAAAAAACCACAATATCAGATGCAATTCGAAAACAAATGACAAATAATGCTCAAAAATTTCATTTATGGCATCAAGTTGATCAAAACCAAGTACTGGCATATGTTGCCTCTATCAGTAGCAGATCCATTACCATTTCAATCTTCTGAATCCACACAGATAAAAATAAGAAAACAGCAAGATCTCCAAAGAGAAAATAACCCAGATCACAAAACATAATTTCTGAGGAAAACGAAAAATAGCCAGATCAATTCCTTCCTAAAAATCCAAAATTTAAGCATTGTGTTTTGATTTTTCAAGCCATGCCAGGAAATTGAACTTACATTTCAATACCAACAAAAGGGTCCAAAATCAAACTTCAACAAAGCACAGAAAATACCCATTACAGATAATGTAAGAAACAACAATAATTCATGCCGTGGACTGAAATTTCTCACCAAAAGAGGAAAACTCGATGCATTTCGAGTGAAAAATTGAATTTTTGATGGAGTAAAAAGGAACCCTAGATCAGGAGAAAATTGGGGAAAAACAAACCCTAGGGGGAGTATCAGAATTGGGATCGCGGGAGCCGTTTTGGACAGCGGCAGTTGATCTCCGAACCCTTTTCTTGTCTGCTCCTGATTTCTTCATTGCTTCGTTTCTTCTCCCTCTTCTTTTCTCTCTCTTCTCTTTTCTTTTATATTTTACACATGCTATTTTTTTCAACCATTTAACTTTTTCTTAATTATTACCATAGTGAATAATGATTTATGGTATTATACTTTTTCGAATATAAAAGAAAAGCTATATAGATTACTAGTATAGTGTTTGTCCACCTTTTTATAATAATTGTGATCATATTAAATTTAAATTTATAATATTCTTCAAAAGAAATTATTAGATTGTCCAAAAATTTAAATTTTCGTAATTGTTAGAGCTGACGTTATTAAAGTCGGACTGGGTGTTAAACCAACAACATTCATAATTTGTGTTCAACATGTTTAATGCGCAATTCAACCTTTTTTTTATAAAATTTATCAAATAAAATTTTTTAAAGAACATATAGATGAATAAATATCTTGATACATTATGTTAAACCATTATATTTTCAATAGAATTAGATTTATTGTCAGTTCGGTTTGATTTTTATAACATTAGTTAGAACTATATCAAACTATACCATAGATATAACTGTATGATCAGACAAAAGTTTTTATAATCGAAGCATATCATGGTATGAAAAAAAGTTTTTATAAATATTACTTTCTTCGTCAAAGTAAAATAAGTATTTATCTTCCTGTTTTATTTTAATTTTAAGTTTTCTATATGGTCCACTGATTTGAATTGTGTGGGACCTGAAGAAAATCAGTCCGCAAAATCTCGACAAATCAGCATAATTAAAGAATGACTTTTGAATTAACAATTTAAAATTAATCTTTGCTTTTATTACAAAAGTTGAGATTTTTTTAATTAATGAGCTTCACATATTCTCATTAATGCTACGTAAATTGTACAAATTTAAGGGCAGTCTTAAACGCTAATTCAAGTCTGCTCTATTTAAAGATTTATTAGTGGCTTAATAAATAAGGTAACTTGTATAAATATACAAAACTTAACTTTTAATAAAATAAATATTAACTCACTCAAATTTATTATATAAATAACAAAAACAGTTAAACTATTATCACCAAGTATCCACACAAGTTTCATTTTTCACTCCATACATATGTTTTACATACTTTTTAAGCCAAATGCATTAATATTTTCCTGAACTATTCAATTTTTGTCAGCCAGCCGGCTGAACTTTTAAAGGTAACAAATAACCAGCTATACTATACTATTTTTGTCAAATAACCATCTCATGCTAAAGTGGCACACTCTGATTGGTCAAAATCACATCCACGTATCTTATACGAAGTGTGCCACGTCAGCATAAATTGGCTATTTGTCAAAAGTCGCCGGAGTATAACTGCGTCATTGTTATTTTGATGAAGTTTGACTGATTATTTGTCACCTTAAAAAGTTCAGTCAGCTGATTGACAAAAATTGACAAGTTCAAGGAAAGTAATTATGCATTTAACTTATTCTTTATATCATATGTACAGATCTTTTACATTTAATTTAAGATTATGCATCACGAGCTCTCTCGATTTTTTCCAAAAAAACCTATTATTCCTGAACTTTGAAAATAACCCTTCCTTAAACTTAAAAAAAATGTCTCATAACTCCTTATGTCACACGTGGTAACTGACATGAGGGGTTTGAAAAACTTAAGCAAGTGACTGACATTTCAATTAATCTTATATCTCTTCCCCTTTCAATGTTAGTTGCGCCGACTTCTCACCGTCATCTAATCACCGACTTCGTTTACTTGCAAATCCCTACAACTAATGCACATCATCTATGATAAATTTGAGAATTTAAGTTCTCTTTTAAAAATCCTCAACTTCAACGTCCAAATAGAAAAGGTATG
>CAOJBJ011725551.1:0-13950 GCA_948291685.1 Euphorbia celastroides | reverse complement strand
ATGATATCCTAAATATATTTATTTAAGAAGGCAAAACGCATACTCATAAACTTGGTTTATTTTGACCGATATCTCTATAAGGTTTCAAATGTGTTAAATAACTAGCTGAAGTTGCAGTGGTGAATCTAGAAATAGTTTTCTGTGGAGTCCAAAAAATATGACAAAAATTATACTACTTATGTATAAAAAAACAATTATATGTATTTTTTTCATTATAGAAAACTATATCTTTATAATTAAGAAAAAAATAAATTTTGGCTATTATAATTTATAAATTGTAGTTACTTGATTAGATAAATAAAGTATCCACAACTAAATTTCATAAATATTGATTTAGCAAAGATCTTATGTTTAAATGCAGTTTTGTACTTAATTTAAACAATTGATTAATTGTATTTTTAAAAATAGAGTCTTATAATTTTGAGTTTGGTATTTACTTTTTTTGTAATGATTTCTTACTGTATTTTTTAAAAAAAAAAAAAATCACTTCTTAAATGTTTTATGGTAAAAATAAATTACGGATTTCATGTATAAAATTTTATGAGTTCCATACTTGAATTAGCTATTTACTTACATGTAATTTTTGTGAATCCATGGGTTTCATGGAACCCATTCCAACCTTAGTGGAACCGCTCCTTGTGAAGTTGGTAAAATCGGACCTAATAACCTAATAATGGCTGATGTGACAGAAAGAGAAAAAATATAAATAGTGAAGTATATTTTTTATTTTTAAAAATTAGAAAAAGGAAATAAATGGGTGATCTCGCCGCCGATCATTACCATTACCGGCAAAACCAGAATCTCGTAGGAAACCGAGAGTCTATTGAAAAATCGACAACATCGGTGGGTTCGACCATATTTGCGTCTCTCTCTCTCCCGTCAAAACCAAATCTCGGCTTTTCCGACGGTGAGAATGTCAAATCGAAGACCAGGGTTGTGAATCGTCAGTGAACTGGATTTGTCGCAAATCCAACTTGTTGTCGATATAGAGGAGAATAAAGGGAGAGAAAGAGGACGGGGATAGGCAAGTTTCAGATTTGGGTTTGATTTTTCGTCGATTTCTAGTTTGGGTTCGAAATAGGAACAAAGGGCTTTTCATATTTGAAAACAAGTACGATTTGGACTGAGAACGGGGGCGATTTGGATTGGGAACAGTGACAGATAAATTTGGGTATGCTTTTCCAACGATTTGGACTAGGAACAACGATGAGGTTTTGGATTTTTGGGTTTCGCCGGAGTTTGCAGGAGTTTAAAGATTTTCGTCAGATTTGCGATTTTCTAGCGACGGCTCCTGCGGCAGCTTCAGGGAAAGCAAATGGTGTCAGGGAACTAGAGTTAGGATTGGGTATTTGGGTTTTAGGTAGTGGGTAAACGGGACAAGTAGTGGGTTACTGGGTCTTATGATTTTTCTTATAATTTTAATAAGGTAAACTTCAAAAACATTCCCCTGAGGTTTGGAGTTTTTGCAAAAACACCCTTGAGATTTTATTTTTTACAAAACAGTCCTTGAGGTTTCGCACTGTTAGCAAAACGCTGAAATTTTGTTAAGGCCGTTAAATAAGTTGACGTGGCAAGGGATATATTTGAAAAACCCTATTTTTGAATCCATTAACCCATTTATCCTAACCCTAAAAAACCCAAATACTCATTTACCCTTTACCTATCCAACCCAAAACCCTAACCCACTCCCCTCCCCGGCACCGGCGCCGGCCGATTTCCCCGGCAAATACCTCAAACCCCCCAAACTTGCCGGAAAATACAGATCTGGCTGGTCTCGACTCCGATCTCCTCTCATCCCTCTTTCTCGCCTGTTTGTACATCGATCACCTCAGAAGTAGAATCGCCGCTGAGCTTCGAACCGAGGGAGAAACATGGGGGAATCGTCGGCGACTTGATAACGGGAAAAAACAGATCTCGGCGATTTGACGAAAGAGGGGGAAGAGAGAGGGCGGCGCCGGATTTGTTCAACTGCGATTTCACGTCGATTTCACTGGATCTGCCACAAATCTCTCCTCTCGATTTCATGCGGCTCAGGTCGACGGTGAGAACAGAATCTGACAATGGTTTTTGGACCATTAAATCGATCGAAGAAGAGGCAGGAGGGGGTTTAGGTTCGTCGGGAAATCCGAGGGAGAGGAGAAGACGTTTGGTCGCCAGTAAAAATGGGCGGCGACGAAGGGGTTAGGTTGCCGGGAAAATGGCCGGCGGCGGCGGGGATTGGGTTAAGGCTCAGGCGGCTAATAAACAAAGTTGGAATTTGGGTTAGTGGGTTATGATATGAGTTAATGGGCTAGCATTAATGGATTAAAAATTGGAGTTAGACATTTTTACCCTCATGTTACGTCAGCATTTTGACAGTCAATAGATGAAAAAGAATGTTTTTGTTAACAATGCGAAATCTCAGGGATTATTTTGCAAAAAATAAAATTTCAAGGGTGCTTTTGCAAAAGCTCAAAATCTCAAGAGATGTTTTTTTAAGTTTACCTTTTTAATAATAGATATCACGTGTCAACTACCTGTTGGTTTGACTTTTGAATTTCTGATACGTGGCGGCGTGTGAATATCACTTTCCGGAGTGTGACTGGTCCAACAACCATTAATGGATTGTTTGTTAAGCTTTTACCAACTTCAACTAGTTATTTGACACCTTTAAAACCTCAGAAAAGTATCGATGAAAATGAACCAAATTCATGGAGTTGTGTGTATGCGTTTTTCCATTTTATAATGGATTTGTAACCACATGTGTATGATTTAATACCATATAAAATCTAATCATTTCATTAATGTTATATGTATAAAGAAATGTAATAGGAGTTGAGGTGTCTAAATCACAAAATAATATCATAATATTAAAATTAACATATATAAATGGACACTTAACATAAACAAGTGTTCAATTAGTTAAGATCAAAACACATGCATGGATAATAAAATCCACTTCTTTTTTATATATTATAGATGAATATAGTTTATCATTTTCGTTGCTTAATCAGCCAGATCCCCACCAAGTTTTATATTTTTTTTTAAATTGCTGTATTATGTACAATTATCCACTTACCATTTGCTTGTGGGTGATTAAATTAATATATCATTTACTCATTTTCATCATTTAATATAATCAACAAGACTCGTAGTATTTGAATGGTTTTGACTTCTGACTTCCCAATAACAAAATAAGCAAAATAATTAATGTGCACTATATGCATTATGTCAAAGTGGCCACCAGCCAAGCACCATTAACAATTTATAATTTTCATTTCGTAAATATTGTTAGTACATAAAGGAAGGTACTTGATAAAAAAAATGTCCTGTTGATTATGGTGATATTAGAATTATTCGCGTTCTTTTTCACCTTTTTCTATATACGTTTTTTAAAAATATATCAGATCTAAAATAAATTTAGAATAATTATTTGATTAGAAATTAGAATGTAAAGAATAACACCAATTGACCTATGGTCAAGTAGAATATCCACTAATAGTAAATGGGGATGACGAATGATCGAATCTTGGCTCCTGCAAAAATCCTAATTCTTAAAAAAAAATAAAGAATAACTTAAAAATGACAAAACACCCACAGAAAATATAAAAACTACAAAAAATCAATATTCATGAATCATTTTCAGATATGAAAAAAATATATATGCATATTAATTGTGGTTCTATTTTGGGCATTGTCATGAATCAAATAACAACATCCACATCTCCCCCAAAACGGTTAATATATATATATATATATTACAATTTCGGGATAACGGATTGGCAAAATATGTTACCAAATTTTTTTGAAAAATAGTATTGTAAATCCAACATATACCATGCTTTTATCAAAATCCAATATCTATTATTTTTTTTGATAATCCAATGTCTATTAATTTGAGTTGCCAATATTAGAGTTTTTCAATAATCGTTGATTTACTAGAGTCAATAAAATGCAATTGTGATTAATTTGCTATAAGGATAAGCACGAATCACATTTTTCATATTGACATTTTTCACCATGTAAATGTTTTAATTGTTATTTACCATAACAAGTAAAGAAAATTGAAATAATAAAGATGGACCATCTATAGTTGGTAGAGGTATTTAATAATTTTGAGGAAAGTCAATACTAACAATGAACATGTGATTGTCATTTTACGTTAATTTTGAAGGGATTTATTTCATTTTTTGTCCCTTTTTTCACCATTTGTGTTAATCAAATTAGAAAAGGAAAGAAAATGATCTTTAGAAGAAAAAACTTTGGTAGCCTTTTTTTTTGTTAAAAGGTAAATTTTGGTTCTGTTAATATTGAAGTGCTGACTCCCATAGATAAATGATCTTACTAAACAATAAAGTGAAAAATTGTGAACCACATTCGTTTCGTAAACAAAATATTTATCTTACATTTATTACATACGATCAAAGTTTTTTGTTCAGTGAAAATAGGGCTTTAAAATTAAAAGTGTAGAAATTGATTCTTAATTTTCACTCAACATATTCCAAATTACTTATTGTGATAAGTACTTAGAGGACATTTCATTGAACAATATTGCAATTTATTTTTATTATTTGTAATGTTGTGAGGATAGGTTATTTAGCATTTTTCAGATCTAATAAATGTCATATATTTTTCTGTTTTGTCAAATCTGATAATGAAAGTTGAGTTTAAGAGCCATAAAGACATTTTGTGTAGTAAATATTTCAAATGGGTTTTAAATAATACTATGTGTGATAAATTGATAATATAACAAAAAAGTCAAAGTCAAGAATCTGCAGATAAATCTATATTAGATTGCACCTCCATCTGTACATATCCGTTGCAGGTGTCGATTGTCCAATAATCTACCATCACGTGGCACTTTGTTGTCAATTTGCTTTCATAGTCGCTCCTTGTGATGTTATTCTCTGTGTGCACCTTCATTTCACTACATTGCACATGCACTCTCACTTTTATTTTTTGATTTATTTTTTTTTATAAAATGATACTTACCATCTTCGAAAGTTTATATTTATCCTCTAAACTTATAAAAATGTGTTAGTAAATTTTTTTCGACTTAAGAAAAAACACTATTTTTTCCTTTATACATTATATATATCGGCTTTCGGCCGCATGTATTTCAATATATCCTTTTTTTCAATTCAAACAAAAATTGACAAGTAAAATTTATAATTTGAAAATGTATTTGGACAAGTTCAAGAGATAAACTCTATTAAGAATGAGTTGAGTACAAGAGAAACTCTTCAAAGTTCAAAAAGAGCAAAAGATTGATAATAATAAAATCAAAAAATTTAAATGCATTATTCCTTTTTATTTTATGTATCATTACCACGATACATGAAGTGTTTAAGCCATTGAAAAATATTCAGCTACAACATTTTATGGTCAATGCAATTGTCTCAATAACATATTACATAAGATAGACAAAAATTTCACTAGCAACCATTCCCTTTTAGCTTTCAGTAACAAAGGGACTCTTAATTAATAATTCGAACAAAACCTATCTTATGTAGTAATTGTTTTGCAAACAATGAGAAGTAATTTTTAGGCCAAACTTATCCGGATCTTTCTCAATTCGTTTATATTTTTGTTTGGTATTCTTAAACTTTCAAACAGTAACGGAGCTAGGATTTTTACTTTTGGTGGAGCATAATTGCACATACATAAAAATAAAAAATTATAAAAAGTTACTTACAAAACGAGAAATAAATAAAAAATGGACTAATTGAGGTCACATATATAAAAACATTGAACTGATAAAAGAAAGAAATAAGTAAAAAAAGAATGAAGAAAATGCAAATTATGAGAATTGAACCTACAATTTGTGGAGTATTGCCTCCCTTATATAATCATTTGAGCATTAACATTATTATAGATATAATATGAAACCTGTTTAATATATATTAAACATATAAAATCAATTTACATATATAAATTTTCGGGTGGCCGAAGGATGTTCGGTAGGGCACTTGCTCCACGTGCCCCATCCTTAGCTCCGCCCCTACTATCAAAAGTTTCTCTCACCCTTGAATTTAATAAGTTTCTCTTGCTTTTTTCAAAAAGTTTCTCTTTTCCCTGAGTGTCACATATCGACTTTTGATTAACTTGACTTTTTAAACATTTCATGCAATTAAAAGTTGATACGTCGATTCCAAGAAAGTGAGAGAAACTTTTTTGAAAGTTAAGGAGGATGAGATAAACTTTTGAAAGTTGAGAGATACGAGACAATAAAATAAACAAGTTAACCTAATTTTTATTTTTAAGTTGAGCGCTGGTTAAAATAATATTAATATCTTATACTATAAGTTTTAATGTTATCTTATAAGATATCATATCCTGTTTGGATTTCCTTACCTAAAATGGGATTGTTTGTACATGTATGGTTTAGTGCTAAATTTTATTGTCTTGTTTCTGATCGAAACTACACTACATGCATTTCACCGATTTTTTCGAATCACAAATATAGATGTTACTCGAAAACGCACAAATCTTCAATATACTACAAACTAACCCAAAAACATTACATTTGTAGCATTCAACACTTTAGCAAATTACATCACAAATAATTTTATTCACGTACCATGATATGAATCGAATTCATACATTCTTCCGTGAGTCACAAGATATCAATCTTTTAAGAACTCTGTTTGTATCAGGTTAAAATTTTATATACATCACTTGCATTGCGATGTTGTACTATCAGTAACTCAAATTCGAATCCCAGTTTAAGAAAAATATTCAAACAAAAGGCAAGTGTTTGGTTGCTGAAAAAATTTCAAGACCATATTAGACGAGCGGTATATGTTAAAATCCTTATACGTCAATTAAATAAGTTCATATCTTTATGAGTTCAATTTCTTTTTTTGTTCTTTTTTTTTATGGTGAGCTCAATTTCATAATTGCACATCCCAAAGTTTAAGAAATATTGATATTGCTATATAGTTTTTTAATTTCTATAATTGAACCGTACTGTTTGGTCACGCGGTTTGCCCACATGGGACGGGGAAATCTTCAAATTAAATTTTATGTAAAACAGCTACCAAACATTATATATTTTAATAATATAGTTTGAAATTGGTAGCTAAAATTCCAATTAATTGTAAAGCCACTGTAGATTAGGACCACTTATTTGGATTTTTTTGCGGATTTAGTAAAAAGTGTTTCTCTTTTATTATACGAAATTATAATAAAATAACCTAGTAAAAGGGTTGACGCCCTTATATTATTTTACTGAAAAGATTTAAATAAGATATTTAGACACAATAGTTTTTTATGGAATAATAATTATTGAAATGATTTGGTGTTAGGAATTGGTTCATATTTAACCAATTGTTATTAAAAGTTTGCCTTACCTTATCCATTTGGTTTGTAAATTCTCATTTTGATATCATATTTTGGATCCTCGTATAATAAGAAAAAATATTTTCATTCATAGAAAAACATAAATTTGAAATAGAAAGGGAAATAAATGGAATTCATTTCCCTATATCAGCCAAGGAATATAATTATATATTCAAATTGTACAGTACATATTATTATATATGTGAAATTCAGTCAAATGCATAAATGAATTTATTTTTTCTATATTTTTTCGTCATATTTTACAATATTCAATAGTTTTATTACTTTTACAAAAAAACATGGACGAAAAATTTCAA
Organism: Euphorbia celastroides; assembly: GCA_948291685.1. Taxonomy (NCBI): domain Eukaryota; kingdom Viridiplantae; phylum Streptophyta; class Magnoliopsida; order Malpighiales; family Euphorbiaceae; genus Euphorbia; species Euphorbia celastroides. Next base: position 6,313 of record CAOJBJ011725551.1, on the reverse strand, counting down.
ATAATCAAAATAAAAAATATACTATAAGCCATTTGGAACCAGCAGTGCAAAACGCCATTAAAGTCCACCTCACAAATCACAATGACAAAAATGGCTTATAGTATTTTCATTCATAGAAAAACATAAATTTGAATTTGAAAGGGAAATAAATGCAATTCATCTATTAGAACTCCTTTTGTTTATCATATCTATAAAATCCTATATATTAACGACGACATGGAAAAAAATATATAGATGACACATAAAGGAGAGTATTACTTAAAAGTTAGAGCTCATTGCTTGAAAATAATAAATGGTGATAATCTATTATACAATTTAGTATATTAATAAATTTTATTATTACCAAATTGCATATACATTATTTGTACTGTAGCTATATATCCAAATAGTACAGTACATATTATTGTATGTGATATTCGGTCAAATGCATAAATCTAATTATTGAATTTTTTTCTTTATTTTTTTGCCATATTTATAATCAATAGTTTTATTAGATTAAAAAAAACATGGACGGGAAAATTCAAAGAATCACAATCAAAAATATATTATAAGCCATTTGGAACCAGTAACGAAAAACGCCATTGAAAATAAAGTCCACCTCACAAATCACAATAACCAAAAAAATAAAAAAAAATACTCCATTAATAATTTTTGCTCTGTTTCCCTCTGTTTTCTAGAAACCAGAATCCAATAAATTACTCAATTTCTAATTTCACTCAGATAATATTCCAACTATAAACACTTTTCAAATTTCCTTTCTAATCCATTCACTGATCTCTTTTTATGGCTGTTTGTTTCTTTCTCGGAATTGGATTTTCCCGGAAAGTCCTATTCCTTTTTCTCATTTTCCGTTAGAAAGAGAAATTTTGATTTGTGTTCACTAAATTGGCAACCCTTTTAGCTCAGGATTTATGGATTTCTGTTAAAAAAGGAGAAAGCCAAAAACTTTAATTAAATTTTGTTGAAAAAAATGGCGTGTAATTGCTTGGTTGGTTTTGCTTCAAGATTTCACCTTTGAATTTGAACAAAACAGAGTGTAAAATTATGAGTTTTCTTCAAGTTTAGAGCATAAAAACAGAACCCAAAATCTCAATTTAAAGCAATACCTTTTTTCTGTTAATTGATTTAAACAAAAAATTGATTCACTTTCAACGAAAATGGTGCCGGGTTTTTGAGTCTACAGTTTTTCCTCTGTTTTAACTTTCTCTCTCTTCAAAAGGAGGAGAGAGAAAGGGCACAAATTTTTTTCTTTTTCTTTTATGTGAATTATTGAAAATTGATATAAATTTAGGTGTCCAAACGCAAAAAATAGATATAGGCGTTTACAAATCTGTTTCTCCTCGTCACTCTTTGTATAACTCTAAAAAGGGAAAATCAAATCTCTACAATTTCTCCTTTATCCCTCTACTTCCCCTACTTTCTCTCTCTATCTTGATTCGTCCCCTTCTCTTCTTTTCTTCCCTCTTTCTCTTTTATTTTCTGGGTTGGGAGAGAGCCTCCTTGAGTTCTCTCTCCTCTCTCTCATTCCCTCTCTAGATTCAGACAAAAAAAAACAACCATGATTTTCCATAAAGGGTCTGCCAAGTCCAACCTTGATTGCTTTCTCCATTGCACAACGCCGGCTGTTCCTTCTCAATTACTGCCAAAGGTTCGATTTTGATCCTTACCCATTTCGTTTTTTTGCCGTTGATTCTCTGGATTTGAGTTGAATTTTCGGTTTTGATCGTTCCCGTTTCGGTTTTGTTGTTGCTGGTTGTCGGAACTTGAGCGGAAGTATTGGTTTTGTCTGCTTTGATTGTTCCTGTTACTGTTGTTTTTGCTGCTGATTGCCAATTCTTGGTCTTGATATTTGCTGTTGAGTTTCTGAATTTGAGCTCTGTTCTTGATTTTTTAATTCCTCCCCTTTTGATCTTGGGTTGTTGGTGTTCAGAATTTTAGCTGATGATCTCACTTTCTGTTATTGGTTCTCAGAATTGGAGCTGAATTTTTGGTTTTGATGCTCCCCATTTTAGTTGTTGTTGTTCATTACCAGAATCATAGCTGAATTCTCTGTTTTGATTGTTCCCCATTTCAGTTTCTGCTGTTGATTGTCTGAATTGGAGCTGAAGTCTTTATTTTATTCTAACCCATTTGATTGTTTTTGCTATTGATTTTAAGAAATTGAGCTATGTCCTGGCCTTGATTGTTGTGTTTGTTGTTTTTTGTAGTCTGAGATTAGGAATTTGAACCGTTTATGGCATCCATGGGAGAGAGACACGGTTGAATATTTCACCTTGGCAAATCTCTGGAGTTGCTATGATGAGTGGAGTGCATACGGGGCCGGTGTTCCTATCTCTCTGGACAATGGTGAAACATTAGTCCAATATTATGTTCCTTATCTCTCTGCTATCCAAATCTTCACGAGCAATCCCTCTCCCAATGGTTTTAGGTATACTGATTTGCTGTCAAACTTCCCGAATTGCATTGCTTTGATGCTCATTTTGCTTGTTAAGAGTAGAACTTGGATTGTGCTTGTTTTATAAATTTAGGCGATTCCAATCATTTTGGATTGTTCTTTCATTTTTTTATCAGGGAAGAGACCGATTCGGGTGATGGAGAAATGAGGGACTCTTTCAGTGACTCTTGTAGTGATGAGAGTGAGAGTGATAAGCTATGGAGGTGGGATGGGTGCTCGTCTGAAGAAGGTGGATATGAGCAAGAAAACAATCATGGCCGTCTAAATGAACGATTGGGTTATCTTTATTTTCAGTATTTCGAGAGATCAACTCCTTATGGAAGAGTTCCTTTGATGGATAAGGTACTTTTGCTAGTTCACCGTGCTAGTTTTTGATTGTTTTGATAATTTGATTGCCTGTTAACAAAGATGGTGGAAGATATCGATGGATTGTTTAGAATCTTTGGAAATCCTTGTCATTATGGGCATCTTATAAAGATGAATCGAACTTTCAACTTTCGAGTTTTCAACATGGAATTTCATGCTTTACGTCGCCCTAGTAATGTATTTGATGCTTTTAATATGTGGAGTAGATGTTAGATTCATCTTTTCGCCTTTTGGAGTTGATTGTGATGTCACATGAGAATAGATTCATCCGATATTTTGGAAGGGGATATTCTAGTTGTTGACCGTTATCCTTTTTATAACGAATTATACCGTTAAAAGTATTAACCTTAATGTGATCCAAATAACTGTTTTTGGGTGCTTTGCTCTCAGATTAACGAACTGGCTCGAAGATTCCCGGGTTTGACTTCACTTAGAAGTGTCGATCTTTCCCCAGCTAGTTGGATGGCTGTTGCTTGGTGCGTGTCTTTTACTCTCTCAATCTCACGCGCTTAACTATTAAATTTTGATTTACCTATCAAATTTCTTTAGAACACTCTATATTAGTAACTACTTTTTTATGGACTAAATTTAGGTACCCGATCTATCACATACCGATGGGGAGAACCATCAAGGACTTATCGGCTTGCTTTCTCACATACCATACCCTTTCATCATCATTCCAAGGTATTTTATTTACCCCAAAACTTTTGCAAATTTACTCACATTGACACTATTCTTATCACCAATTCATGGAAATTTTTCAGACATGGACCTGGAAGACGACATTGAGAGCCCTGAGAGGAAAAGAAAGGAAGGGGAAAGCATCTTACTTCCCCCATTCGGGTTGGCAACTTACAAGATGCAAGGAACTTTGTGGACCTTGGGAAATTGTGGTAGGGACCACGAAAGGCTCGTTTCACTTTTAAGTGTGGCGGATTCATGGCTAAAGCAGTTGAGAGTTCAACACCATGACTTCAACTACTTCATGGGGATTAGGCGTTGCTAGCGGCACTAACAACAGAGTCTAATCGCACTTTTAAGGTTCCCGTAAACAAAAAGAGAAAAAAACTGATGACTGAAAAAAAATCCTTACTTTTAGTTGGGTCTTTCGTTTTAATGCTTCAGACTTTAGAAGAACATCAAGCTTGAGACTTTGAAGAGGGAATGTGGAGATGAGTTTTTAACCTCTTTATGTTTTTCTGTAGAAATGAAATGATGGTTGGAATCTTGAGAGAGAGGGGAATGTTATAAGACTTGTTTTGTTTTGGAATCTGTAACATAACACTTTGACCATAATGCAGAGTCTTGACCCTTAAAAATTTGCACTTGCCAATTTTTCTTCATTGATTCACTTATTTTTTGTGCTGATTTCCTAAATTTGATGTAATTGTGTTATTAGTTTACGTATCTATAACTTGAGTGAAAATGAATTGAATTGGGAGCAGTTCCTAGCATGTCTAGGCGCGTTTTAAAAATATCGCTATGATATTTTATAGTAGGACAATTTTAGGTGTTTATTCATTAAAGTCCAATGTTCTTAAAATCGGTTTAGGAGGGTTTTAGCAGAATTTTTTTAGGATAACTTACATGACCTAACCAATAAGAAACATGTATTTTAGTGAAACACGTAGTCTAGCAAAACTATCTCATCCACTACCTAAACAACTAAAATAATTACACCCAACACATTCTAAAAAATATATCCAGGATATATATCCTGAATATGAATATATATCCATGATATATATATACAACCAAGATATATATCCTGCATATATTTAGATATATCCGATGCTGTCGTCGTCCACCGTTACCGCCCCACCGACATTCAGGATATATTCAGGATATAACACGATATATCTATGATATATCCTGTTATATTATGGATATATGAGGATATATGATATTGCCGATCTCGTCGTCCCCACCATCGCCGTCTTCCTGTCACCATCAACTTCTTTCAGCCGCCGTCACTGTCAGATCTAGCTCCTCCAACCACCGTCGACATCAGATCTAGCTCCTCTAGCCACTGTCACCGCCAAATCTAGCTCCTCCACCCACAGTCGTCGTCAGATCTATCTTCTCCAGCCACCGTCACCATCAGATCTAGCTTCTCCAGTCACCGTCACCGTCAGATCTAACTTCTCCAGTCACCGTCGCCATCAGATCTAACTCCTCCAGCCATCGTCGCTGCCATCGCCTTCAGATCAGCTCTGCCTCCCATCTTCGCAGTCATTTTCACGAAAAAAATGTCATTGGAGCTCGATGTTTCGTCACCCCGACGCCGTTCAGATCTGATCGTCAGAGCCTCCGTGTCTCACCGTCGTGTCCTGCCATTTCGTCCACCACTGAAAACTCGTCCGCCGCCAACACCGCCGGCGCCCTCAACAAATCGGTAGAAACAAAAAAAAAGAGAGAAAACGTGTTGTGAGTTTAGAACGTATTGGGTGATATTTAGATTTTAGGGATGATAGTTAATGAAAATAAGATGAATAGGTATGCTTTATGTAAATAGTTTGTAAAATTTGATGATCCATGTAAATTTCTCTTTTTGTGAACACTAAAATTTCATTCATGTAAAATAGGATTAAATAAGGTATAATTTTTAGTATTTTATCATAGTATAATTTTTATATATTAATAAATATTATAAAACAGAAATATATAACTTTTGTCTATTTTTCAATTCAAGCTACCGCTAGCTTAAATAATTTAAGCTCCAACTATTTGATTAGTGTTTAACATTTTTTATAACGTTGTTTTTTAAGTAATTGCCTTATTAGCTACACAAATAGAGCGAGTATGAGCCCGGATTATGTTAAAATAACATTATAAATATGTTTTTGAATAATGAGAATTGGCTGATTGCAATGTCCAACGATAATCAACACGTGTTTGTGTGTTGGTTTAGGACTTGTTTATGCATTTAATTAGCCTATTTAATGGCTTTCATAAGCTGTTGTTAGGATATCCTCTTCAGTTATGCTTTCTTGGCATGATGTGATTGACTATTAATTGAAAATGTATGGATAAAATATTGGTCCACTTTTATGAAGCAAAACGCCCGTGAATTTTCTTGAAAACAGAAAACGTAACAACATTTGTTGTCAATTAATTAGATAATAAAAAACTTCCTGATTCTCTAGTTAATCAGATAATTATTCAACTAATCTGAAATGTAACCAGTTTAATTGTAGAGAAATTAAGACAAAACCTGATTTTTAACATATTCAATATAATCTTTCTTCTAACATAAGATAAAACGTGAAACAAATATTTAAATAAGAGCGAATACATGATCTGTAGACTAGAAGAGAAATTGACGGATTTAGAGAAAATGAAAGAGTTGAGATACTAAAAAAAGGGTGTTGGATTTGGTAAAATGAATGGTGAGCTTTACCAAGTCTTCAAGAAAAGTGAATTTTTGAATGGATGATAAAGATTTTGATTCCATCAAGGCACGTTATTATATTGTTCTACACTTAATACACA
>CAOJBJ011725022.1:0-12601 GCA_948291685.1 Euphorbia celastroides | reverse complement strand
GAATCACATGATAGTACGGATAAAATGGTCAACTCCATTGATTTGTAGACGTTGCTTGCGTCATCTGTACGGTCTCCTATTTTGGGCACAGTATTGACTAATTATCGTTAGTTAACAAACTTTTTTGCTTTCTAACTTTCTATAACAATTTTTCTTATAGTAATTATTAAATTCAATTAAAAAAACTCTAACTCATGAACTCTAACCTTTATATAAAAAAGTATACAATTTGAACTACAATTTAACTGATGTATATCAATTTTTTACTTTATAAATTAATTGAATTGTCTGTCATTTGTTTGACTAGGAATTATGCCACAATCTATATTAGGGGAGATTTCTGTTTGCTTATAAATTATTGACTATGACTTATAATCTGTTTACAATAAGATTCTAGTTTATTATATTGTTTTTGTTTGCTTTTTTTAGCTTATAAAAAAATAATACATAAACAGTAAGCAAAGAGAAACACCCTCTTACTTACTATTACACATACAATAAAGATATAACAAACTTTAATCTAAATTTTACTTAATCTTGTAGGAGTAATATAATAGATAAAACCCGGAAGACATCACATTAATTTCGATTTCATTATTTAGATTTACAAAAGAAAAATCTGTTAAATAAAGCAACAAGTTCCTCCACAACTTTTTTTGTTATTCATCCACCATGTTATTGGTTTCAATCTCACAAATGATTTCTAACAGCAAAATGCTTCGAATTTTTTTTTTCTTTTTGAAAAATTAGGATGTTGAAGAGACAAGGTTTAATCTCTAGTCATTTATCCAAACTAGTGGATGTACCACCCGATAAAACGAAAGGCCAATTGGTTCGAAAGCTTCTCTTGTTGTACTGAAAACTCGAATCCGAAATTCCTTTAAAAGGAAGTAGTTTCCAACCAATCCGACTTGCAAATAGCTAATAATATATACAGAATTGTAACTATAGATTCTAACATGCACGAAATAAAAGTTAAAATCTGATTTCCCGAGCTCAATCTCTCATTAAGCTCCTTTTACCATTCATCTTTTCGTTTTTTGTTCCCCCTTTTTCTCATTTTTGGCATTTGTCACGTGTAAAAAACTGAACTGTAAAATCATCCAATTAAAAACAACACCTAGCAAGTGGTAATAATCTCAATCAGTTCACCGAGTTGCCATGGCATGAGCAGGAACAGTGAAGCTAGAACTATGAAGATGACGATGATTCGCCGCTATAATCGAAGCAATTTCTTCTCCGCCATAAACAAACTCCTCAACAATCCTTGCACTCGGTCCCGCCACCAATTTCTCCCACGCAATCTCCGCCTCCTCTCCCCCATTTTTCAGAAAAACCTCCGTCGCATCGATTTTGTACATATTCCAGTTTCCCCACCGGCCAAAAATCCTGCGAATTTTCCCCAATTGCCGGCAAGCCAACTTACGGGTGTTCTCCTTGATCTCCTCAATCCCCAATTCGAGAATCTCATCTCGAGTTTTTCCAAGAATTGCTTTACTTTCCCTTCTGAAATACTCGTCCAATTCCGGCACGCCAATTGCTCGACGAACTCCCCGAGAGAAATCCATGTTTTCCGGGTCGAAAACGGTTCTCGCTTCTTCAACCAGCCCGGAATTCACCATTTTATCGACTCTCTCGGAGACGAAAGAGTGCAGAATTGGTAAAGAAACGTCGATCCAGAGGAAAAGGCACTCGTAATTTGATCGGAATTGGGGATCGTCGAAGGCGATGGATTCGACGAAGGAATTGGAGCCGCCGGCGATGATCGGGAGGTGGCGGCGGGCAGAGATGGCGGCGAGGGACTCGGCCGCGTGGCGGCGGAAGTCGGTGGCGGAGAAGTCGGCAGCGGGGTTGGAGACTATGCCGAGCAAGTGGTGGGGGACGCCACGGGTCTCGTAGGCAGTGACCTTGTTGGTGAGCGTGTCGAGACCCTTGTAAACTTGCATTTTGTCGCAGTTGATTACCTCCGCCGGAATTCGGGTGGCTAGATCGATCGCTAGCTTCGATTTTCCAGTGCCGGTAGGGCCCACGACGAAGACCACCTTGTTTTTCCGGCGGAAGAGCGGGTCGATTTTGATGGGTTTCGGGAAATCGACAAGTGGCTGAATTTGGTTTTGGATCGAAGCCGAAATTCTCATGATTGTCTTTTTTAGAAATAGAAGAGTACTAACTAGGTAGCACGAAAATGTTAAAACAAAAATCGACACCCGAAAATGATAACAATAACTAGAGTTCACGATTCTATAGGTGAAATCGAAACAAGAAATGTTAGTATTTAGGAGTTTCTGGATGTGGCAAATTGTTGAGAATAGGGAGTAGAGAGAGGAGAGTGGAAGAAATATAGGTCCAAGCTTATTTTTCATTCATAATGAGCAATACAACTTGATATATATATAGAGATATGAGAGTTTTTTTTTAAAAAAAAAACAAAAAACAAAATATTTATCATAAAGTATCATACATGAGATGATGATAATTGCTATGTAGAATGAAAATTACATGACCCTATATCCTTGTCATGTTATCTAGCACAATTACTTACGTTTCACTACTTTTTAAAATGTTGCTTCGGACTATTTATCAGTCGGTATAGCAGGATGAAGTGTTATGTTTTATAAGTATTTTTATGAGATTGTAAGTTAATTTTTGAAGATGTAAAAATAGTAAATTTGAACTAGAAGGCTGTCTTTTATATGAGCTGCTATAGTAGTTGATTCAGATTAGTTAACTAGTCGACTAGGAGAAGCGAAAAGAAGCACAAGTTTGAAAAGTGAAATGAAATATGTGCATAGTATTTGATAGAGTTAAAAACACAATTTTAGAAAAACTTTGCCATCTATCTAATTTTGAAATGTTAGAATTGATCGATTGAATATACATCTCTTTAAGAACATTTTCTCATGCTATTTTTTATCCTATTTCTCTCTAAATAGAACTCCTAATTCATGTAAACAGTGGAATACAAATGATCAAGAATACTTTATCAAATACTAATTAATGTCATATAACGACCCTCATTAATGTATTTGCTTAGAAAAGGAAACTAACTTGGAAATTTATTTGCTTAGAAATTAAACTTCCATATAATGACCCTAATTAATGAATGATCCCTCTTTTATTTCATTCTGTACTTCAATTTCCATTATAAGAGTGCGTTGACTTATCAGTTCTTTTCAAATTTATGGATAGCTTGTAAAAACTAAAGTCAACTCAAATTTATTTAAGGCACTTATGCTCAATAACTAATATAGGAGCCACCACAACCTACTTGATCAACCATAATTTTTGTTGTATATTTGGCCTTAGAGTTTAATCATTAGTAAACTAAATTTCTCTTCAATCTGTGAATAAACTTATTTAAAAATAATTTTCTGTTATATACTATTATGATATAAAAATATCTTTTTAATAGTTTACGCTATTTAAGCCTTGTTTTATTGAATTGAAATAAATTGAATAAAAATGAACTGAATTAATTTAAATTTAATTAAATTGCACTAAATAAAAAGTGAGTCGGAAAAAATCGTCCTTATTTCGCCTTACAAATAGCAAGTGTGTTGACTTATTAGTCAGCTATGCAACTGAAATAATTTAATTCATTCATCCGGGAAAGAAAAGTATTTCTGCAAATTACACATATATTATTATTTTCAGGCAAGTTTATGGAAATGTATTTAATTAATCAGTAAAGTCAACCGAAATTAATGTGGCTCAATGATTAAAATATGAAAGATTCCCTTCAACACCATTGTTTTTTTCGGATCAACTAATAAAATTGTTTTTTAATTGAATCTTTTGGGTTTAAATACTTTGTGTTTTGTTCGTGTCCTCTATAATTTATAATGATAATAGTAATCATTCAAATAAATATATTTTAAGAAAAAATAATAGAATCCACGTATTTACAAACAACAAAATGGATGGAGAAGTTGTTTTCAACAAAGCAAGCCAGTGGACAAACAGAATTTTCTTTTTGGTGGTTTTGATACCTAAAAAACAATTAATATATGCATTGAAATGACAAGGCAATGGATAGTTTATTTCACAAAATTTATTGATTTTTTAATAAAATATACTTTATTTTTAAAAAAATCTGGTGTTGTAATTTGATGCTTTGTGATTGTGAGGTCTCGATACTCACATAATACCGGAAGTATATAATTCGAGCAGTTATTTAGTTTCCTTTAAATTAAGTACATATACTTCGCATCAATTCTAAACACTTTATTCATTTTATTTACATCATAAATAATATAGTGCGATAAAGAATAAATGGCATGCTCCGAATGTTGGTATGGTTTGGTTGAGATATATCAAAATGACTCCCTACATGTACATCTACTCTACCATAACAAATAATTGTTCACTTTAGCTCCAAAATCTCGATATTAAGAAAAATGGTTGTAATCCGCAACGAGTAAGAGTTATCGCCATAGTGTAATATTAATGATAGGAAAAGTTAATTTAGTTTTTACATAACACACATATATTAACAAATTATTACCAACATTGTAAGAAAACTTAAAAAACAACTGTTACATAAAACAATCTTAATCATTTAAAAAATTTCATAATTTTAAGGTTTTTTAGAATTTAATTACAATGGAAAGAATAAATATTGATATTACGCAACACGTTTTATACCATGTAACAATGAATATCAAACATTAAGAATCACATAGGTATTGAAAATAAAGGACTTGGATATAATTCTATATTACGGACGGTGATAGGAATCTTCGAATTTATTTTTGAAAATGACTCTACTTAACTGACCACTTCTTGTTTCTTTTTCTTAGGAAAAAAAAAACAGATGTCTTGGATTATTTATATAGCTTGTAAAATTATCTATTTTGCGTAATTCATATAGTAATAAAAGTAATTAAATTTTAAATTAATCTTTTGTCCTTATATACCTCTTAAACTAATTTTTTAAAATTTAATTTATTTTTATTAATTTTATTAATGATAATTTTATGTATTAATGTTATATGAATTATGTGTAATATATATGTAGCTATATCTTTATAAGAATAAAATAACGCAAAAAATATATATAATAACTATAATGATGTTTGATGAGTTGATTTCGGTATCAAACATCATATGTTATATAGTTTGGTTTAACTATTTTTATCTTGAGGTAGTGAGGACAAAAACATCTAACAATTGTTAGGAGTTGTTTACAAAATCATCGCCGACGGATAGTAAAATTTATAATTATGTGATAGAAATTCACATCGATGATATGTGTACTATCATATCAATAGACATCGTATCTCAAATTAAGATGATACAATAGATATGTTGAAATGACCCAAGGCTTAATTGGTCCGTTCAGACCTGATTTTAATGGGTCGAGCTTGGACAAACACATATCAATACAAGTCTGGTCTAATCTAAGCTCGCCAAAATCCGAATATATAGTTGATTGGGCTTGATTTTCAAATAAAAACCCAAGTCTGACTTGATCTGACTCAAACGTTTGTGTCTATATATGTATATTTTTTTGAAGAATTAGGATTTTGAAGGAGTTAAGGTTTTGATCTCTGGTCATCCCCATTAAAGTAATGTGGATGTATCACTTGACTAAAGGCCAATTAGTGTATGTATGTGTATATATATATATTTGGATCGAGTTTACAAATGGAATCCTGAATTCCAACCTAGTCTGGTTCGACCTGAGTTAGTTGTTCATGTAGATTGGGTTAAGTTTGGACAGAGTCATTTTAACATCGACCCACTCTGCATCTATTCGAATCTAACCCAGATCGTCCATTAAACAAATCTACCCATCAATACAAATTATATTGGAATAAAACAGACGGTGAATTCCAAGGTATTTAATCATTTTTTTTTTTGTGTGTCTCGGGTTCAAAAGTATTAATTGTGCATTTAAAATTGATCTCCAACCGTGACAATGAAGCAGGATCTTAATTTAAATGGGTTCTCATAAGTCATAACTGTTATAAATGAATATAATCTAAATTCATAATTTATAATCTTTTATATTTAAGAATTCCTCAAACTATATAACAGAAACTTTTTATAGAAGACTGCTTAAATAAATTGATCACAAGATTAATTTATTTTTTTGAAAACTTCTCTTAAATTTAAGAGAAATTGTTATTTATAATCAAAATTGAAAGGTTTTACTATATATATCTCTTAATTATTTCTTTAACATTTCATAATCAAAATTAAACATTCCATTTTATTTTTACATGTCTTTTTCTTCTCATGTTTCTCGCACAGAGCTTTTCTTCGATGTCTTCGTCCTTCTCTTTCTCATCAATCTCGTCTCTTTGTTATGTTCATTTGCCTTGTCCTCTAGGTATCGTCCTTTTATTTCTCACCGATCTCTTCTCCTCGTCCTTCTTTTTCTCATCGATTGCTTCTCCTTCATGTGTTCGTTTGCCTTATTTTCTAGATCTCGTCCTTCTTCCGACCAATCTCTTCTCCTTTTTCTGTTTCGTTTGTCTTGTTCTTCAGTTTATATTCTTTTTTTGTCGATTATGGCTTTTGATTTTCGATTTATCTATACGCTTTTTTCGATCTAAAAATGCCTTTTCAATCTCGATGTATGATGTTATACAGTGATGTTGAAATCTGGTGTTATATCAATGATATATCTTGTTATATCCAATATATATCATGATATATTAAAAGAGAACAATGAAAAAGTACGGAGATTGAGGGGACAAAACGAAAAAAATAGAAGAGAAGAGAATCGGAAAAGGCGGAAGTCGGTTATGGGAGTTGAGGGGTTATTTTGTCATGGATGAAACAAGAACATACAATCATGAGTTTGAGCTTTTAATTTTGGTTACAAAAGTTATGGCTTTTAATTTTTTGTTACAAAAATGGTAAATAGAAACTAAAATTGGTTTTTTTATGTGTTTTTATCTTAAATTTAATTACTTAATTTTTTTTAATATTTCATAAATCCTTCAAGAGTCTGAATTTTCAAACACAGTACCTTCCACATTTATGTTGGAAAGTGTACCAATATAGATACGCCTTTTTAGTAATTTTATTACTTAATCTAAACAAGAATCGTTAAATTAATAGTATAATTTTGATATAATTTATTTTGTTTTTATTTGTGAAGGTGAAATGCATGCTTATGAGAATCTCAAGTCCCTTTTTAATCATGAAATGATTTATTTGGCTTTTACTTTTCCTTTCATATATATCCCAAAAATTATCAAGTAGAAAATTTTAACTTTGGTGCATAACCGGATAAATTCTGGTACATTGGAAGATTATAGTTGCTAAAATTCATGTCAAAAAATTTAAAAAACAAAAAGAATTATAAGTTTTATATGAATCTATTTGTCATTCATAATGAATACATGTCAAAATTGGTTTAAATTGTAGAATGAATTTATAGCCACTTGAGACGTGTTTGAAGTTCAAACTTTTAATTAGAATTAAATTTAATTCAGTTTCTAACAAATTTCAATAGAAATTCAACAATTGTTTTTAAGGCAATTTGGCATTAAACATAATGTTCAATTACTGTTAGCAAATAATAATTTTTAACCATTTAAAAATAACAATAAAAAATATATTAGGAATTACCAACCATAACATACATCTGATTTAACATCTTAAAATAATGAAATGTTATCACCAGCAGTAGAGAAGATATAGTGGAATGTAAGTGTAATAATTAGATTAAAGTTTGACAAATGACAACAACTAAACAAGTTAGTTAACTAATTATCACGAGAAAATCAACTCGAACAATTCAAAAGAAAAATTATAGTGGAAATAAAATTAACTATCCTAAGGTGGCTTCAATTGTTTTAAATAAACTATTAAATATATACTGCTATGTAACTATAATGGTCATTGGATAATATAACATAATGTGCTGCAATTTTTAATTTTTTGACGAAATTGTATAAAATATAAATAAGTAACTGCGTTGGTGATGATGGTCCATTCAACAATTATTTTTATCAATATTAACTCCAAAATAGATATTTTTTTTAACATGAGACTTTTTTGTTGCTCTATTTAATTTAATCAAATTTATTGTATCACTATTTTAATTTCTTTGTGATGGGATGTGAGAATCATGCTCTTTAGTCACGCTTAGTGGTAGAATCCTTATATTGCAAACACCATATTATAATGTAAAAAACTTTTTAAAACAAATGGAAAATTAGTGACCACAAAATTTGGCTCTCGGTAAAAATAATTTGTGTTGTGTTTCTGCATGTGAGATTCCGTCTTCGAGCCACAACACTGAATAAAACGATCTGAAATCGCATGACGGTTATTGGTATATGTTTAAAGGTTTTTTGGGTCTCGATTTATGACTCAAACACGTTTTTAACATCTGACCTATTAAAATTATTTATTGAACCTATTCAACTTTTCTCAAATGGTGTCCAATTGATTTATTTTTGTGCGTTATATATATATATATATATAGACACACACATAAATAATGTGAAACAACAACGTGATAATATAAGCCAAACTTGAAAAAACATGATAATATACGTCAAAAATTTAAAAGTATATGACCTATAAAAAAAACCTTAAAAGGAGTTTTTCTTTTCAATTATATGAGATCGACTAGTATCTCAAGTCGGACTACCTAAAATGAAGCAAAATACATCGGATCGAGGAAAACAATCACAAGAAATGAAAAGGCGATAATGGTTATCAAATGAAAAGGGTTTTCAAAAAAGATATTAACCTCTTAAACTTACAGACGCATAAAACCTAATTTGTGGCTTCAAATTTTAGCCCTCAAATCAAATGAATTGACCAACTATATGCTCGTACTTATACATGTATATTATATAAAAAAAAAAATAGGATTAAACAAATCATTGGAAATAGACTATATTTACCATTATCTAACGGCTTCAACTTGACAAATAAAAGATTATAGTACGACAATAACTAATTTAATGATAGAAAAAATGTTTTAATTTGTCAAAGTGCTTTAAAAATCCACGATAAGCAATTATTTAAAGTCAGCTAGTTCATGGATTTTGACTATTAATATGAATTTATTATATTATTAGTGAGAGTGAAAGGGCAAGCGTGCGCATTTAGAAAAGTGACTTCCAATTTCAAATTATATTGAAATGAATTTAGCACTCAAGAGTTGTAATTATTAATTTAAACATTACCTTCCACTTCCTTTCTTTTTCTTATTTACAAGAAATAAGATAGATAAAAAAAAACTAATTTAGTAAAAACGGACGCTAGGTTTTTTAATCATTTTTCGGAAGTTATAAATTTGATTTTGGTGAATGTAAATAGAGTAAACTGAGTGATGAATGTTTCTCTATATATAGGTTATGGTTCTGATCTACATTAATCGATTAGTACATCGGATCTCGAATATGAAAATAAATAAGAATATATAGCAGTTAATCATTAAAAAATGTAAACATTTCCGCTAAGTTTTGGTGTTGGGGGATACGGTCGGTGAAATTAAGGCAATGAATTTATAGGCATGATGTAAAATTTTGAAATGATTTGTAATTTTGTTATAATTGATTTTTCTCGAACTGAAAAGTGCATTTTATTGTAAATCTCTCGTGTTAATTAGAGAGTTAAATAAATAAAACTATTTTACAGGCTGTGCATGAGCAATGTTGTAATTTAATTATGAGCAACAAAAAATTAAGAACTCAAACCGTAATAAATCAAAATATCAGTAAAATATGTGTTAGATTGGGGTTTGTATCATGAATTCTTCGTAAAAATGCGCTTGTAAAATAATAAATCGATATATGAGTGAGTCATTTTAGACTTTATGTATATCCTTCTGTTTTACGTGAAATAAAATGAATTACTTTCTAGAAAGTTTTTGTATAAGTGAATTGTGGAGTTTATCATGAAAGAATTTCTGCATAAAATGGGACACATATAAGGCAATGATTACCGAGTTAATTTCTTCAACTTTTGCTATTTATAGTCCATTTTTAACTTCGAACAAGTTAAATGATGGCATATACTTTCTTGATAAAATTTATGAAAAATGATCACCCAATGTTAACATAATAAACAAAACATCACAATAATAATTATACTTTCAACATTATTATTTAAACAAACTCCAAAATTTCTTTGTAAGTAAAATAATAGAAATTATAGCCAATACTATGTTTAGGAAGCGTGTTTTAGTTTTACTATGAAAAATGATCACCCAATGTTAACATAATAAACAAAACATCACAATAATAATTATACTTTCAACATTATTAATTAAACAGACTCCAAAATTTCTTTGTAAGTAAAATAAGGGAAATTATAACCAATACTATGTTTAGGAGGTGTATTTTAGTTTTACTATGAAGGAGTAAAATATTTATAGTTTTACAAAACTATTAGATTTTAAGGGCTCCTTGTTTTTTGGTGGTTCCCACTACCATTGATTTTTTTGACACGATTTTTTTGAATATTTTGTTCGTTATATTTTTATCTTTAAAACAAGATTCATGATGATATACTTTCGACGAATTTTTTTTTCATTTCAAATTGTTATACCGTTTCTGTAAAGGTATATCAGTTTTACACTGTCATTGTAAAATATTATACCGATTTTGAAAAAGGTATAACACTTTTAGAATATAGTTCTAAAAGTAGTTTACCGATTTAAAAAACAGTATAATACTTTTATACTGTCGTTGTAAGAATATTATATCGATTTGAAAAAAGGTACAAACTTATATCGATTTCAAAAAATGTATAAGTATTATACTGATTTGAAAAAAGGTATAAGAATTTTATATTGTTATTCTAACAATCTTATACCGATTTCGAAAAAAGATATAAGTATTATACTGATTTCGAAAAAAGGTATAAGAATTTTATACTATTATTATAACAATCTAATACCGATTTCGAAAAAATGTATAATAGTTAAATTAACAAATTATTGAATAAATTAAAAAAATTAAATAAATAAAAAATACCCTCCCTCCTCCCCCTCTCTTTCTCTCTCCTCCCCCTTCCCTTTATCTCTCCTCCCCCTCTCTTTTTTTCTTCGTTTTCTGTTCAACCTGTCGCCGCCGTCCACCCCGCCGCCGTCGTTCATCCCGTAGCCCGCGACCTGTCAGATCTTTACCGAAACTTGCCCCGCCGTTCGATTTGCCTCCATTCAGCTCGATTCCGCCAGATCTAGCCTTTCCGACTCGCCGTTGCCATCCGCCACCATTTACTCCAGATTTAAACTTTCCATCGCCGGTTCGTCGCTCACCGTTGCCTTTCTGTCACTCGCCATCGCGCCGCCGATCCGTCGTGCTATCGCCGTCGCCTGCCACCGGAGCTCTCCATACCGGTGCTAGAGGCTCTATCCCCATCTGCAACTGAATCTCGTTAAAAAAAATGATAATCCCATAAAATTACAATTATTTTACTTGATTGTATGATTTTTTATAAAAAAAGTCATACTCCCCTACATGAGTCCCATTTTCCCGTATTTCCATAATCTGCCCTAAAATAAATATTTACTTAATTAGAATATAGTCCTAGATTAAATTGTTAATTTATTCAGAATCGTTTCTTGTTATGAGCCCACACTAATTAAATTAGACCCCACTAACTTATAATTCATTTATGATAGGTTATAATCTTTGAAATACACATAAACATTACGATTATTCACTATGTTGCATCGCTAAATATGACATAGGCCCCTTTGTTTGCAGGAAAATAATGTATAAGGGAAAATATTCTGCAAGGGAAAATATTTTACAGGAAAATAAAATATTTTCCTCTGTTTGGCTACATCACTGTAAAATATTTTCTGATGTTTGTTTATATTTCTGAAAAATATTTTCCAAACATAAATTTTGAAGTATAATATAATTTTTTAACTCATATATATAATGATAATGAAAACATAGAAAAATTAGGTTATATTAAAATATTGATTATATTTTAGTTGACAATTTTAATATAAAAATTATTGTATACAATGGATGTGGATGTGGTGGTATTATCAAAGGAAGTAGTGATGATGAGGTGGAAGAAGAAGCAGCGATGGTAGGTGGAAGTGGTGGTGATGAATGGAAGGATTGAATAAATGGTGGTGGTAGGGTGGAGGTGATGGTGATGACGATGAAGATAGGATGATGTAAGCAGTGACAGTGAAGTGAAACAAGTGATAGTAGAGGTGAGAATGATAGAGACAATGAGATAATAAATGAAATAAATAATGATAATAATAGTGGAATAAGTAATGGTGATGGTGGTGAAAAAATGGTGAAAAAGAATATGGTGGTAGTGAAATGAAAAAAGTTTTTAATTTGTTGGTATGTGTTAAAAAGGTAGAAGAAATGAGGTAAAAAAATAAGGAAAAATATTTTTATCATTTTTTAAGTAGGAAAATATTTTCCTTTTTTCTACTACATTTTCCTGTTGATTGGGAAAATATTTTCACTTGACTTATCTTCCGAGTCAAACAACCATCAGAAAATCTGGAAAAAAATTTCCTATAAAATATTTTACGGTAAACAAACAAGACCATAATGATAATTAATTTGCCACCACAAGAATAAGATCAAATTATACTTTTAACATAATGCAAAATAGGGAAATCAATCACTTCTCTTATTGTCAA
>CAOJBJ011724696.1:0-12203 GCA_948291685.1 Euphorbia celastroides | reverse complement strand
TTTTTTTTATGAAATAGGACAGGGATCATCAGTCTCTTGCTTCTTCGAAAATTTTAATACTTCAAAGTGGATGTTTAAATTTGAGGATTTAGGTAAAGTAATATAGTATAAAACAATACTACTTTTGTTGGGAAGTTGCGGATGATTTCGAGATTCTTGGTAATTCACGGTTTAACTCGATTTTCCAACACATATTTTCAGAATGTTTAAAAAATCCAAATTAATTTTATAAAGTGCTATTTATAAACATACAGCTCAACTTTATGTAAAAAGGGGTCAAGTCACTGACTTATTCACACATCGTCAAGCCAGTATTTATAACTTGAAAGCCGCTTTCTTTGGTATTTGAATTTATAATGTATGTATACTTAGTTTGCAAGTCACTTTAAGATTAGGTTTAAATCTTAATAAATGTATAACACAATATAGCTTTGGTATATCAAAATTCATAACTATAAATTCAATTATCACCCTGCATTTTAACCTATAATCATTTGTTTTATTTGTTAACCCTTATATAATCTTTTGTACTTGGAAAGGAAGTTATTAATTTAAGAACAAAATCACCCATAACATACTCAAAAGGCCCAAAAGCAATCCTTCATAAAAAAACCCTAACTAAAACCCTCATTGCAACTACCATATCTCTGGCCTCTCTGCTAGAAGCTCAACAATGGCGCCAACTCCACCTTCCAAACCATCAAAATCAAAGTCAAAGCCAAAGCATTCTCTCAAAGAGGTGAAAACCCTAGGCCAGCAGCTGCTCTCTTCAACCCAGCACGTCAACAATCTTCCTCTTCTCCTCAATTTCCTTTCCCCCGATTTTCCCCCTCAATATGTTCTCGAGTCCCTCCTCTCCCTCCACTCCTTCTTCATCCCGCATCTTTCCTCCCTCCCCTCTTCGAAATCCGATAAAAAGAGGAAATTTAATAAGGATGACAATGATGCTCAGCTTATTTTCCGAACTTGGCTTCGCTCCAAGTTTGACGAATTCGTCTCTCTGCTTATCGATCTTCTGTTTTCTGCCCAAGCGGAGGACGCTTTGAGAGTGAGTTTACAGCTGATTGCAATTCCTAATTTGAATTCAGTTTTATGTTGAACAATATGTTTGCGAACTATTGCTTTTATTGTTTGCGCTTTGATTGAGTGAAGTTTGGCTTCCATGTTCTTCTTTATTGAGAAATTGATTTTGTGTATAAATTAGGAATTTGTGCTGGACTCTCTTATGGAATTCGTGAAGCTCAGCAATGGAGGGAGATTAAATTCGTCTATATATCATAGAATACTTCATAATATTGTAAGTTCCGTTGTTTTATGTGATGACAGGAGTCATAAAACAAATATGCTTTTACCACTGGGTTAGCTTACTATAGTCTTCTTAACATGCAGGTTCATTCAGCCACACCTGTTGATTTTATATTAGACCTAATCTCATCCAAATATTTCAAGTACATTGATGTCTGGTATGATTAACTCACTGAAGATTGTTTTTTCTTATTTCCCGGAGCCCTATTCTTCTGGATTTATTGCTGTATCATTAAAATTTTCTGCTTTGCTTCTCGATATTTATCAACTGCCACTGAATTTCATTTTGATATTTACATTCTTTGATTTTGTGATGCGATTCTCTTCATTTTACATCTTTCTGACTATAATGCAATATGTTATTGAGTTTCTTTTGGTTTGTGTTTGGTTCAGTTATTTTACCTACATCAGCATTGAAAGACTTGCTAGAACTTTGGAGGAAAGAGAGAAACCTGGTACATTTTCTAGTCTTGCTTCTGCTCGGACCATCTTTCTTTGCGTGGATTATTAAACTTCTTTTTATTTTTTTTCCAATTCTAGAAGCTGATGCTAAGAGTGCAAACGGAGATGAAGAGAGCCATTCAAAAGCAAGGTTAGTATGTTTCTATGCTACTTTTTTCTCAACAAATTAAATTTATTTTGGATTGTTCAGGATGATAAGTTCACTTTTTGTAACATACAAGTAAAATTATGGACACTGTCTTGCTTTTATGAGAGAGGGGCATGCAATGTCATCTTTTTTTCTAGAGCAGTTGTATAACTGGCTTGAATTGATGTGCAGCTTTATGGTTTTTTGAAGTCCCTCCTCCTTTTCTTATGTTTAGTAATAACGTTTGGCTTGCCTAAGGTTGAACTTGCACTGTTTTTCTTGCAGCGTGGATCTCTCTATCCGTAATATACATTATATTATATCACACATTCCCCCATTAGAAGAACCAAAGGAGAATGCAGAGTTCGAGCTTTGGAGTGCCTTAGGTACCTTCTGGTCTTCATATCAATGATCTCAGTTGCTTTGCTAGTAGCTTCAGTGCGATGCAGGGACTATCTGGTTGTACTTTATCATCCCTTTTGCAATTAACAAATTATAGAATAAATTCAAGCAACCCCTCTTCAGAAAGAGGGTAGAAGACCAAATACTTATGTATAGAATAAACGACCATATTTCCGATTTATGTTGGAATAGTTGATAGAGGTGCGCCTCTCCACAATCCAGACAAGGTTTTGTACCATGGGCACGAGCCTTGGTGCATCGCACCTGGGTGCACATCAGTTATAAGGCAATACTTTCTGAAGTTTTTTTGTGTGAATTTTGTTTCTGCAAAAACTAAAACAGATAGAGGGAAGGGAGATATTAAGTCCCTGGAACAGAAATGGGACAGATTCATGGTGGTTCTGTGAGCAAAGCAAGCATTAGAGGTTCCGACTGAGACATAGAGAAGAAAGTAAGAAAGAATAAAGAGATGAGAGGTAGAAATACGTTAGATGTAGGAGGCAGAAAAACTTGAGAGATGAAGAGGTTGTGAAAATAACTGGTAGAGAGAAAATCATGCAATGAAAAAACCTTTCATTTGTAAAAGAAGTACAAGAACTTTATCCTTATATTCAATCTATAAAGTATTAATTAGTTGTGTCGGTTGCTGATTAAATATTTTATCGAAAGTGTTGTTTTTTTGAAGAGTGTCAATTAAAATTTGTATTTAGAGTACTAATTTATGCAATTGGAATAAATTGGATGACTTTTTCGTGAGATATATTTTTACTATTTTTTTGCATATCGCATATTTTGGGTGTGGGCCTTGCGTCTCACCTTTGGGTGCGCCTGGCTCCTTTGCACCTTTAACAAACATGTATGCTACGCTGGGAGCCACATACATAGGGTATCATTATACTTGATCAGTTGATGGTAATTATATTTGAACTTGATGAATGATATCATCCTTTCCTAGCAGGTTTTGCTTCAAAAAAAGGAGAGTCTGAGGAGCTTCCCGAGAGCTCAAAGAAGGGAGATAAAGAAAAGAAGTCAGAGAAGCATGATGGCAGTGGTAGCAATGTAAGTTCCTATTCTTAATATGTGGATATCTTATTCTTTTTTATATTGTGTTCTGCTATTTTTTGTTTGTTTGTTGACTGCTCCTTTAACTCACAAATATGGGTATTAAGTTTATCTTGAGCATGTATTTGTTCTAAAATGGCATTTTTATACTCTCAATACTGAGTTTTGAATTCTGTTAGATTTTTCGTTTGGCAAGTCATATACTTCTATCCTTAGAATTGAAAGCTAGGTTTATTGTTGAAATTCGAAAAATTTATGGGCTTTTTTCTAGTTCACTGGTGTGTGTGTGTGTGCATATATTGCATTTACCTTTTCCTTATTTCTTTTGTCTCTGCATGCCATTCAGGGTCTATCGACTGCAAATATCAGCAAAAAGATGAAATTGAAATTTACTAAGGCGTGGATATCTTTTCTGAGGTTACCACTTCCAGTCGATGTGTATAAAGAGGTAAGGGTTGATTCTTAAAGTTGAATCTGATTTGAGTATATCTATAGATGCTAAAATACTTACTTTTCTTGCATTGCATTGTTGAGGGGGAAAGTGCCAGTTGGGTTGTGGTGCAGGTTGGCTTTGGGCTGTAGAAATCCTAGGATCTAATTGCTGTGGTTTTTTAATTAATACCAGGACACATTCCATATGACACCAAAACTGATGTTATAATTGTTAAAATGGATTCCAGTTGGAATTGAGGAACATGGGATTCAGTATTTTGCAATTTTGATCCTTTGTTAGCTTGCAAATGAAGCTAACTGCACTTGGTGCTTGTTTCTTCCTTGGCCAATTGCTTTTCTTTAAAATTAGGATCCATGTTTCTTGTGTGAGAAATTATGGGCTTTCTCAACTGAGGGTCAACAGGAAACAATCTTTTTTCTATATAATTGCTTTAGTTTTTTTTTTTTTTTGTTTATCTGCTATTGCCATTACCTGTATTTTGTTCGGAAATCTATTTTAATTAGTTTTTCAATTGCTGATTGGTAATTAATGTTCAGGTTCTAGTTACTCTCCATCAGGCTGTCATTCCTTTCATCTCTAATCCTCTAATGTTATGGTACACCACTAATTACTGTACTCCTTGAGCATAAGTTGCCCATTCTTCTGATGAATTCTAACAATTATCTGACAACATGCAGTGACTTCTTGACGAGATCATATGATATCGGTGGTGTGGTCAGTGTAATGGCCCTTAGTAGTCTCTTCGTTCTCATGACTCAGCATGGCTTGGAATATCCCAACTTCTATGAAAAACTATATGCGCTCTTACTGCCTTCTATCTTTATGGCAAAGCATAGGGCGAAATTTTTTCAGGTAATATTCAAACATAAATCTGAACCCAGTAGATCGTCTTTGAGATGATGAATGAGTATTTATTTGGTGAGTTATGGTATAATCCAATGAAAAGAGGCATTACGTGTGAAAATAATTTTATTGATCATGGGATGGGAACGGTTCCTGTCCGTTCATGATTATGCTTGCTTGTGGGTGATAGTGCTAGGGGTTTGCATGTTAACTATTGCTTCAATGGATGCATAGTTAGTCAATTTTTCGAAGTTAGTTTTATCCAGCGTTGCAAGAATAGTAGTTTTTGGAGTTCATTCATTTTTAGATCAGAAAAACTAGGGCAATGGAATTGGATGATCTTCTTCATGGTGCTGATGTAGGTTAGTAATGTGAGCAAAGACAGTGCTTTGAACCTTATTAGACAATAAAAAAACTACTCCATTCTTTTCATTAGGCTTTTGAGCTTTTTCATTCTAATCTTTTTATCTGCCAGCTTTTGTAATTAATGCATTATTCACAATTATTATCTAATTTGCCCTTGTATTAGCTAGGAGAGATGTTATGTGTTGATGAAATTGTAAGTTGGTACTTAAGAAGAAAGAGAATATTCCTTTGAAGAAGTAATGGATAAATTATTTATTTTAATATTTGTTGAAAGAATTTTTTTAAGAAGAGAATATTAGTATAAAGCGAAAGGACTAAGTTGTTCATTTTAATGGTTTAATAGATTTTTCTGTGGTTTTGATGGAAATCCCAAAAGGACTATAATATAAAGGGACAGAGAGTAATTTAGAATAAAATATCATGTTAAAGAATTTTTATTTTAGAAATATAAGATTAATGTAATTGTGTTGGTGCAGCTTCTTGATTCCTGTCTGAAGTCACCACTTCTTCCAGCATATCTGGCTGCTGCATTTGCTAAGAGATTGAGCAGACTATCACTCGCTGTCCCTCCTTCAGGAGCAGTGACTATTATTGCATTAATTCACAATCTCCTTAGGAGGCATCCGTCAATCAATTGTCTGGTCCATCGGGTAACATTACTGCTTCACTGTACTTTGAGTAGAATGTTATCTTTTTTATTATTCACATTTTCTTACAGATTTGTTGTATGTAAGTGTTTTGTATTTTTGACGATGCAAGTGCCTATATTTTCTTCTTTCCATAGACTGCTGTTATAGATAATAAATTTTAGGAAGTATGTATTTTAATGTTTTTTTTTGTCTTGTGTCTATTTTAGGAAGTATTGCTGCCAGAGCTGCTGTCTCAATAAGTTGGTCTCACAAACTTTTTATATAACTACATATTTTGGCTTTGAACAATATATTTTGATCCTCCATATTAATAAAATGAGAACTGCCAAAACTGCTTTGTCAAAATTAGAATCTGCTGCTTATAGGGAAAGCTTCAAAATGGAGCTTCTGGGGACAGCAGTTTGGGAAAGCAATCCCAAACTGGCCCAAAATTTGCCTCATAATGGGCTTACAACAATATTAACGGAATACCTTACCCCTCCCCACCCGAGTGTGGACTCAAACCTGTGACCTCTAGGATCACAACTTCAGTTTTAACCACTAGGCTATGACCTATGCCACAATAAACCTGGATATCATTTAATCATGCAAATTTACTGGAAAACTTGAAGATTGACTTGGCCTTTTCTGTCTCTTTGAATAGATTGCAATACTTGCATGCTTCGATTTCCATGCACAATCAAATGTGATTTTAATTTGTTTTATTACACAATGGAATATTGATTTTTTGTGCATTATATATACTGTGTTGCTATTCAGGAAGATAGTGCAACAGATACTGATGAGACCAAAAGGGAGAGCGCTGGCGATGCAGATAATTCTGGAGCAGGAACTGATTCTTCTGCCAATAAACCTGGCATTGATCATTTTAACAATGAGGAAAGCAACCCTTTAAAGTCCAGTGCATTAAGTAAGTACTGTTTTCATGGTATTCAGATATAGTTAATTCTGCTGAAGCTATTTTCATTTTTTTTCGGAAGTCCTTAAGCAACCCGTTATATTTCAGCCTTAAGATGAGATCCAAGAGTCCCCTATGCAAGATTTTTTCATTTCATTTACATGGCTTGATATGGCAGTATTTTATATGTGGCTTATGTTTCAACGAATAACTAACTTATTTAATATCGAACTTTCACAGTTAAATCATTCGAACAAAGAAGATCAAACTCAGATTCCTTTCCTTTTTAGTTTTTTAATATGGTTATCACTTATCAGAAATAAATATATTTGTGTTCTTGGTTTTTTCTTCCTGGTTTCTGTTTTTTCATTTTCAACTGTGCTGTCTCATTCTTAATTTTGATAGAAACTGCCCGATAGTCTAATGTGAGCAAGTGAAATTGTGGCTTGGAAGGGTGAGATTATTTTTGCATTTTATAGCACTGACAATTATCGTTAAACAGGAAGCTCCTTATGGGAAATTGATACCCTTCGTCATCACTACTGCCCGCCTGTTTCAAGGTAACTTTCTTTTTCTTACATTGAATTTGCTTACTTGTACTTACCTCCTGATATTATATTATACTTTATCTGCATTCAGATTTGTTCTGTCGCTAGAGAATGACTTGACAGTAAGAAACAAGACCACTGAAGTCAACATCAATGATTTTTGTTCAAGCTCATATGCAACAATCTTCGGAGAGGAGGTAAAGTTTCTGTGTTACCCTAGGGAGCCATTGAATTTTTCTTTTGGTCCTAAAAAATGTTATTGGGATTTTGAAACTTGATGTTTGTTATTTTTCTCTTAATCTGATTTCTTCTGGTTGTGTGGTGAACAAACTGCAGCTTCGACGAAGGGTGAAACAAGTCCCATTGGCATTCTATAAAACAATCCCAACATCTTTGTTTTCTGGGTCTGATTTTACCGGTTGGGCATTCAATTACAAAGATGGCCAAGAAATCAATTCTGTGGATGGGATCTCAAAGAATTCAGAAGATGATAGTAATCTCGCTAAACGACAACGTGTAGAGTGCTGTTGAAGATGCTTTGTTCTGGCAACAACTGGAGAGCTTTTTTTTCTTTTTTTTTTGTGATCTGAAGAATAGGTAATTTATTCCGATGCTACCCGAATTTCTTTTCCTTTTCACTTACGAGATCAAATCCTTGGTGTTTAGCGGCGATTTTCGGTTCTGCTTCACAGTTTTGATTACTTCTTGTCACTTATTGATGAGCATAACTTTTTGCTATGGATTGTACTCAGGGAGCTCTGTCACTCATAAGACACTGTTTTCTCTGTTTATTAATTATGTTGAAAAAAAAATCCCCTCTGGAACTGAGATGAATATTCATCCTATTTTAGCAAAACTATACCTTAGATTGTAATATTCTGTCTCTGCAACCTTGAGTTTTGTATGTTTATCATACAACAATTCTTGTTGAATCAATATCCTTAGAATCCGAAATTAGTTAGGTGTAGACTGGTAATCTTAAAATTGGTTTAAGTTCATTACATTGTAAACGTTTAACATGTTCAACTCAAGGTATTATGGAATTTTAGAATACAAATCCAATTATCATATTAACAAGTATGATATCAACCAAACAAGTACTTAAAAATCAGATCGAGTAAGAATAGAATTTTGATAAAAAAAACATACTTTCTAATCATTGTTCAACCATAACAGAGTGATTACGGCATGTCATCACCATAGTTTCTATACATGTTATTTTTTTTTTGTGTAATCCGGTTGGAATTTACTATCACAAAAGGATATCTTCAGTTCGTCTTCGGAAAACTGGAATTTTCGACCAAAGATTCCACGTAAAATAAGTTATATCTATATATCTACAGTGTGGAACATTTCACAAGGCAATGGAAGTAATAATCAGGAAGCTGATTTCTTGAGCTCTAACAGTCTAGACCATCTCTTGTCAATAGAAGCTGTGCTCTGTCTACCAATAACTGCAAAAAATAAACTTCTTTAAAATCGAACGAAACGAAAACCGAAACTATTTTATTTCTCTCCTGAAGGTCTTACATTGGAATGTAGGTTGAGATTTCTCGCAAGACTCGGAGCAAAAATCCTGCCGAAAACAGAAAACATTTACGTCAAATATATGATTATATAAACAGTTATTGTGAGTCTAGGAA
This sequence comes from Euphorbia celastroides, assembly GCA_948291685.1. Taxonomy (NCBI): domain Eukaryota; kingdom Viridiplantae; phylum Streptophyta; class Magnoliopsida; order Malpighiales; family Euphorbiaceae; genus Euphorbia; species Euphorbia celastroides. The sequence goes on along the minus strand of CAOJBJ011724696.1, from coordinate 3,443 downwards.
ATGCAAATTAGATTTTACTTTGACAGAAACAGTAAGCCTGAGAGTGTCTTGTATTAAAGATTCTAGATTAGCTTCGCATCCCGGCTTCACATAGATTACCTGCAACTCACTCAATTATCATTCACATTTGTTAAACTTTGATCTTTACTAACATACAAAAGAAAAATTTCCAAAATGAAGAAATTTACCGATGGGTCATCTCCCCCGATTTCTGGCAATTGGAGTTCATCTTTGTCTCTGTTAGATTGCAGAACCCACACACTGAACTTGGAATCAATCTGACATCAATAACAATACTAACTTCAAAAATCTATGTAATACGAACGAACAATATACCGATTTGTAAATGGAGCAAGTAACCGATCAAAAAGTTTATCCCGAAATATGCAGTATTTATATAGTAAAAACTGCAAAACAGCAATATTCAAATACAGACCTGTCTGCAGTATGGACGACAACAGTTCACACAGTTTCTGGTAAAAGAGGTAAGTATCCTTCCTTCTACTGAGAACCCGAAACTGGCATGCTGATCATAGTTTGATTTTCAGTTATCATCATTCACACATTAACAATTTCATTTCAGTTTAGTATAAAAGGTTCACCTTTTTACCTTTTGAACTTTAAGAATGATGGAAAGTTGAGTGTCGGGGTGCTCCTGTTGGTCTTCGATCAAGTCTTGCAAGTGAAGATCTCTCAGAGAAACCGAAAATTCGGAAGTCCAATTTCCATGCCATCTTCCATCTCCTGTTGATATTGTAACCAAACCTCTTGGACTTCTTTTGCTTATTTTCTGCCATAATCATAAATTTTTCATGATTAATATATAACTGTAAAGCATGATGTTCATAACTAAAAAAATGAATTACCAGTTGCAAGTCCTTTTTCCTGGAGAGAGCAAGAATTGAGAATTTTGTAGTTTTTGGTTGAGAATAAATTGGAATGTTTTTTATTGATAAACAATGCATCAAACCTTTGCTCATTTTCTTTTCCCAATTACAAGACAAAAAAGGAAACTTATTCAAGCATCAATTTATCTAGAATGTATTTTCTTTTTGGTCCACACATTTCCTATCCTCTTTCATCACATTTTAATGAGTTATTTTTCTTTTCCTTTTTATTTGATTCTTAAAATTGATAGCACCCAAAGTTTATTTTCGTAGGATCAAATCGAACATCGAATATTTCCATTACACTAGACTTAGGCCGGGTCTTTCAGCTATATATTTTTAGCGAGTAGGACAATGTTTTTTCTGCATAAATATAGCGGAAGATTTCAGTGATGTACTAATAATTGAAATGCAAGTACCCCAATTCAGGTATAAGACGAACACTCATAAGCTACATACAACACAACAACACAACATTACCCCAATGCCTAACAAGGCTCAACACAACATTACTCATAAGCTACATATCATAAATATTTCACTGTGTTCTCAAATTACTTGTTAGACAAACTGTGCAAACAAGAATCATATAACCATAATCCTTCAATGAAGGCAAAAAAATTCTCAAGAAACAAAATACACCATTAACAGCTCCTAAACTAAGAACAAGACATTGCTATCATTTTCCTTGTCAAGAAACGAACACTGGTAAAAATAATTGCAATACAGATACACGGAAAATTTACTGATGGAACTCTCCTCGCCTCAGTGAGCAACAAAGCTTTTGGAAAAAAAAACACGTGTTCATTTCACTTATCGTGCGTCTTTGGAGAATTTGAAAAGTATCTCGAGACAGAATGAGGGCAACCAAAGAAGCGAAAAATGTTTTTGCAATCTTTTTCTCCAATCTCATCACTTCCTTGAGAGCTCAAGTGGCTCAAGTAAGTTTTACCCTGGTATATGTAAGAAAGTTGCTGCCATAGAAGCACGGTTAATCCTATATTTACCGAAATGCTAGAAAAGAACAGGTAAACAAGCACGAGCCCTCTCGAGGAAAGAAGCAAGGCCGAGCTCATAAATGCAAACATAATTTCCTTCAATATTCTCCAAACCATGTAGCTCTCGATTCCTTTTTTCAGTGACTTGGATTGCAATGGCGGCCATAAATGTACAACTGTATATGCAGACATGATTGATACATACATTGTGCTTATGATTGCAGAGATAAGAAAGGCGATGAAGTGTCGGTGATTTGCTGCTCCTACACAGTTTCCTATCTGCACACGAGTTTTAAAAGCACTCAATTTAAAAACAAAATTCAAAAAATGGCATCGTATGTGACATCTACAGGAATGCAACTTTTGATCCTAGTTTGCAACAGATCCACAAAAATTATAAAGAAGAATTAACTGGAAGCTTAATATGATGCAAGTTTCAAGCAAATAAGAGAGTGATTCTGCAAGAATGTATTGTGCATTAATTACGCATACATGTTGACAGTAATAATGACTTACAAAAGGGCAGTGGTGATCCATATCCAAAATACACATTCCACATGAACGGCAGTGATGGGATCTGGGTGACTTTGGCTTGCAACAATAGTGACAGAAGGTGTAGTTTTCAAGATAACCTTTTCCTACATTTGGGTAGTCACCCCAATGTACTGTTGGTGGTGTTCCAGCACATCGAAAGGCCGCAAGACAAAACATTGTAACAGTAGTTATGGACAATATAGCTGTTATAATTGAGTGCCTGACGCCAGTGAAAAAGCTGATGGAGAAGACAACAGGGTACACTGCCCATACACCACCACCTGTACAGGACAAGAAGACTCCAGAACTTTCAATTGATATTGAACAGATATTTGTTGACTTTGTTAAAGAAGTCAACCATTAACTGCATATGCAACACACCAACATGTCCAACAGTAAAAGTTTTATTCATCGATCACATATTTAGCAATCAAATACGGTTATTCCTTTTATCATTTGAAGAAAAGGAGGGATGGATATCAACAAGGAATGTAAAAGAACTCCAGAATTGTGAAGGCTAGAAAGTGACGAAGGTTATTTTGATAGCTAGTATTGTCCATAAGAAGTTACTTCCAGGAGAAAACCACATGCATGAATAAAGGCTAAAGATATTCACAGCAGCTACAAAACTACTCCAAAATAGGTAAAAGGCCAAAAATTATCCATCAGTAGATTTAGTGCTGATAAGAAACATAGCAAAACCATGCTTCAGTGAAACATCTCATAGGATTGCAGAAGATGGAGTCTAGATCAGCATAAATATGTTGTCCGAAATTTAAATGATAAAAGCATAATGAAGAGTGCTATTTGGGGAACTTATCTAATAACATCGTTTACAGTCTATATAGTTAGTTCGAGTACTAGATTGTGCCAGAACATCACGGCATCCCTAATAGGGGTTTTCAAGCCTTGATAACCCTTTTTTCCAGTTGGGGAAAATTCAAAGAGTTCCTCAACATGATAAGGGGTCCTCAACTTGGACACTCAAAAAGTTAACTCCATGGTTCTATTTTATTTTCTAACA